>RJWM01009282.1:0-68729 GCA_004363535.1 Dasyprocta punctata
GTTCAACCAGAGAAGTAAATTATACTTAAAAAGTAGGTCAATGAGTTATAAAGACTGAAGTTTCTTAAAGCTTAATGCTCATTAATGCAGAGACGAAATAACGATAGAGCCATTGAATCTTTCCTCTCCACAACACTCTGGACTGTGCTTACTATTCTTCCTAGCTTTCAACAGAGTGAAAAACAGTTTAAGACAAGGAGGAAGTTATGCTACAAAGTGTACCCTACCACCTATTGCCTGTGTTTCTTAAAGGATTCTCATTTCTCTCTCTCTTTCTTGGTTACTGACTTCTCTACCATTGAGCCGCATCCCCAGCCTTTTCAGTTTTTTTGTTGTCTTTTTCCAGAGACTCAAAGGCATCTTCACATATTTTTAATACATCTACTGATAAATTCTTAGGAAGCAGAAAAAAAGTATGAAATATCTCTAAATATTTAAGTGTTTATCTTTTAAATTTTTTTTTTTTTTTTTTTTTTTTTTTGTGGCACCAGGGATTGAACTCACAGCTTCACACCTGCCAGACAGGCGCTTACACCACTGAGCCAAGCTCCTGGCCCTAGTTTTTCGAAGCAGGGTTGCACTATGTAGCTCAGGCCAGCCTTGCGCTCGCATTGTAGCCCAAGCGGGCCTCGAACTCACAATGCTCCTCCTACCTCAGCCTCCCGAGTGCTGGGATTAAAGGTGTGCGCCACCACGCCCGGCTTATCTTTTAAATTAATATATGCTTGAAGTACATATTCATATTCATCTTAGGGAGCATACATATGTATTTAACACTTTGATTCTTATGATTTCCCTTCCCCTCTTTACCCACCATCCTCCCTTTGGCTCTAGATCCCCTTTCTCCATTTCATCCTCATCATCATTATTCATATGATTATCATTATATAGTTCATGTTTGTGACATATAAAGGTTGCATTCATTGTAAGGAGCTGGTACCTGACATCAAATCTTTTAATGTTCCCTTCTTCTCATCTTTGGCCTCCTGATCCCCTCCCATTTGCCAAAGAGCTTTCTCTGTGTCTGTGTCATGAAGAGATGAATGAGGAAAATATGGCATCTACATATAATAGAATACTACTTGGTCATAAGGAAGAATAAATTCAAGACCTTTTTAGTTTTTAGGACAGGGTCTTGCTAAGTTGCCTAGACAGGACTGGAACTTGTGATCCTCTCACCTCAGTATCTGGGATGACAGGAGTGCACCACTGTGCCCAGTTAAAAGATCTTGATTTCTGATATTTGATCACATTACACTTACTGAGTAAATACTTTAAGAAATTTCTAGTGCTCATGGAACATTTTTCATTGAAACTGGTGATCTTACTCTAAACACTTATTTCCAACACTATGTAATCATTCTTTCTTTCTTGCTTGCTTGCTTTCTTGCTTTTATTTTTTGGTACCAAGGATCGAACTCACAACCTTGTCCCTGCCAGTGTTTAGGCCACTGAGCTAAATCCTTGGCCCTATTTTTTGAGATAGGGTCTCACTATGCAGTTCAGACTGGCCTTGAACTTACTTTGTAGCCCAGGCTGGTCTCGAATTCACAACAATCCTCCTGCCTCAGCCTCCCAAGAGCTGGGATTAAAGGCGTGTGCCACCACACCCGGCTTATGTAATCCTACTTTCAAATGTCACTTTATTAGATACAACTGAAAGTGAGTGATAAAACATTTATTTGGAAATTGCTTCATAAATCTTATTTTATTTTTTGCAATGGAGACTGAACCCAGGATCTTGTGCACGCTTGGCAAATATTCTATTACTAAGCTACATCTCCAGTCCATTCTTATTTTCATTTCAAAAATTTTACTTTGAGACAGGGCCTTGCTAAGTTGCCTAGGCTGGCCTTGAACTCAGTCCTCTTGCCTCAAGCTCCTGGGTAGGTGGGATTTCAAAAGTGTTCTGCTGTGCCCAGCTTTTCATGTTCTCTTAATAAAAAGAACTATGTAGAAGGGTTCTCCATCTAGACAATACACTTAGATTTTAAAAATTAGGCAATATTTTGCTTAACTGCCTCTTTTTTTTTTTTTTTTTTTTTTTTGGCACTGGGGATTGAACTCATGACCTCGAGCTTGCCAGGCAGGCATCTGTGCTGCTGAGCTAAACTCCTGGCCCTTAACTTCTTCTTCTTTTTTTTTTTTTTAAAGAGCTAAATTTTTCTTTCTATTTTTTGAGACAGACTCTTGCTTTGTAGTTCAGGCTGGTCTTGAACTCACACTATGGAGCCTAGGTTGGCTGTGAACTTGTAGCTATCCTCCTGCCTCAGCCTCCTGAGTTCTAGGAGCCCAGAGGAGAACTGAGGCCTAACTGGCCTCCTCTATGAGCACAAAAGAGAAAATCAACATGCAAAGAGGATGGCATGTTGTAGGTTCTCGGGAAGTCTGTAAAGCTGCGATGAAGCTATTTACCTGAGCATGTATTAATGGGTATTGGAAGGTGGATGAATCTTGTGTTACTTTAATTGCTTGTACCTGTGTCTGGGTGAATAAAAGCAGGTCTAGCCAGGTGATCAGGCTCCTCTGCCCGAAGAGGCAAGAGCCCCCTGGCTGTCAGTATGCCAACTGACTCTGTGTCTCTGCCATTCCTCTTTGTTAGCCCCAGGGTCAGGGAAACAAACTAGTAGCAGGGCTAGGTCTCTGCAAGCCTGCCTCGGTGGGGAAGGCTGGAGGAGTGGGCTGGCTCCCCACCGGTGGTGCCTGGGAAAGGGACCTGGGACGGGCGGTTCACTTTGTACCACCACACCTGACTTAACTGCTTTTAACTTATTTGTAACCCTGGAGACTTTTCTAGAAATGTTAAATTTCTGTCTCAGGCACATTTGTGTCTTAGAGATACATGTGACTCTTAAAAAAGGATCACCATCTGGGTAGCTTCTGAAGCAGTTTTAAAAATATCTCGGCAGGCTTACCTCCAAATACGAAAGAGCTGAGAGGCTCCTGCAGCTCCCACAAAGAAATTAACAGCAAACAGACTCCAGTTTTTTGGTATAATTACAAGTGAGTATCTCGACCAAATAAATCCTGTTGAAACAAAGTACTTTCTTTTAAAAGCACAGGTACTGCTGCAATAACTTATCAGAATATTTAGTATAAGGGTAAAATAATTAAAAATAAGGCTAGAAAAATGCACAGTAGGGCAACAAGAAATGCTGTCACCTATGAGTTTTCAAAATAATTTTTATAATTCAACATTACATAATATTCTCAGTTCTGACATTAAAGGGCAAATGAATAGCAATGTAACTTCTTTTCCTACTTATAAAAATATTTCCATGGCAAAAACTTACTGCCAATAACTGTCCCGTCCCCTTCACCCACAAGGCAATGCCTTCTTAGAGCTTGAGAAGGCTGTGAATTCCTTTGTATGTGCATACTTCAAAAACTGAACTGTTAGGTAAACGTGAAACAAAACACAGATGATTTATGCTTGATAGGAATATGAAAGACACTTGTTGAATTTACCTGTAGCCATCAGAACAGTGGACTGAGCAGTGCTGAGCTTCTCCGCAGGCCTGGCCATGTCCGCTAACCCAGCACACACCAAGCCCTGGGGACAGGCGCGACACACAGAAAGAGAAAGACAAAATGAGCTGAGTGTGGGGGATGGCCCTCAACTTCAAGTCAAATGCAAATACTGATGGCACTTCTGTAATGACAGTGTCCAAGGGGAAAGAAAACGTAGAGCATGACGGGAGCTACAATGCATTCAGGAATGAGCCTACCCATCATGTCTTCATTCTTTAATTTTTTATTTATTAATTTATTTTTTGTTGGTATCTGAAACCAAACTCAGGACCTCATGCTTGCCAGGCAGGTGCTGTGCCGCTGAGCTAAATCTCTGGCCCTTATCTTTATCTTTTTTGTCTGTTTGTTTTGTTTGTTTTATATTGAGACAGGGTCTCGCTACATAATGCAGGTTGCCCTTGGACTCACTTTGTAGCCCAGGCTGGCCTTGAACCCCTGGTGATCCACCTGCCTCAGCCTCCTGAGTGCTGGGATTAGGTCATGTTATTATTTTTAAGTGGAAGTGTCAGAAAAGCTCTCCTGCAATTTTAGTTTTTTGGTCAGTTTACTTCTTGTTAATGTCGAAGTCTATATGGTCATTTCTTTTCTGTTGTGCTTTTATTTCTTATTAGTATATATTTGTGATACATAATTCTGTTGTTTTGTTTTTATTTTTTGTTGGTGTACTTTTAATATTGCCTTTTATAAAATCATTCTATTCATATCCTACCATTAGCACTCAGAAAGTTTAGCTATAAGTTTTTACTAGAAGATCAGTTATACTACCTTATTGTGGAAATCAGAAAACATAATAACATAGCTTTTATTAATGAAAAATTCAAACCCAGAGATTGTCATCATTTGTGGAGATTTTACTTCCTTACCTCCTTTTCCTCTTTTTGAGTACTTTAAAGCATACCCTACGTAAGCCATTAGAAAATATGTTTTTAAGAAATTATTTCTAGGTTTTTAATACATTCCTAAAATACACTCTTGTATGGAAAATGTAAATTGGCCAAAGGTTTTGATCCTAATGGAGCAGACACCTGTGAGTTTAATACATAAATTTAAAACAAGCCCAAAAAGTTTTGAATTAATGAAGTTAGTATTCCAAAACAGTGATGCTTCTAGGTTAAAATTCATCCCTCTTACACCTTTCTTCCAGCTCCCAGTGTGTATTCCTCTGCTCCACAGTGGTTCTATTTCTGCAGGCTGGGAAACTGCCATCAGGAAGAAAGGGGCTGACTTCTATTCCACTGGGGCCATGGTTTGATGAATGCATCCATGAGGCTACATTTATAGTCCAGCATTCACTTTTGGAAAAAATCAGCAGTTAGGATTGTTCATGCTCCCAGTAGATACTTTATCTTTTGGGATATGTTAGGAATTGTTCTCCCTTTTCCATTTTTCTTTTCTTGAGACAGTGTTTTACTGTATTACTCGGGCTGGCCTCCAACTCCTAGGCTCAAGTAATTCTTCTGCCTCAGCTGGAAGAGCAAATAGGGAATAATAATCTGCCAGGATAAGTTGGAACTAACTTTCTTATCCCTAAGGAGAAGAGAAAAATTATTCCAAACCATGTATTGTTCAAGAGCAAAGTGATGACAATGTTGTGCAAAAAGTCGGGGGGAGGGGGGAACCAAAGCAAAAGGAAGCTTTCTTAATCAATAGCCACATCCTGCTGCAGTTTCCCCAGGTTCTCCTGCTGGATGATATCCAGCAGATGCCCCCAGGGCGCGGAGGACTCAGGGCTGGGGTTGTTCTCTGTCGCACACTAGCACTTTTGCTCCCTCGGCGTCTGTCCTCACACCTGCTCATGCAGCTTCACTTGTTAATGTACTTTACACAACTGAATAAACTCCTAGATGAACTGCTGAAACACAAAGAGGGCTGTAATTTCTATGAAAACTAAAGTAACTACTTTGGCAAAGTTAAATAAAGTTGTGAAAATCTGTCCAATTTCATGTGAACAAAACAAAAACCAGACTGAGAGAAAAAGCCATCTTAAAATCTAGCAGGTTTTGGTCCTCATGATGTTTGGAAGTGTCTATGAGCTTGCTCTGCTTTACAGAAAATGGAAGTGGAAATTACACAGGATGCACCATGGTATTTTTCAGTCAAATTCATGACTTCACACCTGATAGGCAGGCGCTGTGCTGCTCGAGCTATATCCCCAGCCTATCATGGTATAATTTATTCAAAATACAAAAGATTATTTAGTTTCAACCAAAGTAGCAAAGAAAGGCTCTCCTATAGGTAAGCATCTAAAGAAATACGGCTTGAAAGTCTTAATATAGAACACTTGAACCTTGTAGCAGTGACTCTGACCTATCACATATAATCTGCCACAGATTAATTATCAGCTACACTGGAATAAGAAACATCAGTATGTACACTGAGTAAATATTTAACAAGTAAAGTCCACCGGAGTACAGGACATAGAACGTTCTACTGCCACACTGTCATTAGGGGACTGAATTATTTCAACAGGAACTTAAAATAGGTATTTCTAAAGGAGACAGAAATAATCAAGAAGGCATTTTTCAGAATAGAAAACTGCCCATGTCTCAGAACACTTCTAGGTCAGATCAGATAAATGCCAATGCTAGTGATAAGATCAATAAACTCCTCCTACACTATGACTAAGTTTGAGGTCAGACAGGCCTCCAAATGTATTATAAAGAGATGAAATCACTTTTTATTTTTATTTATTTTTTTATTTTTTGGTTTTTTGAGACAGGCTTTCTCATCATGTTCAGGCTGGTCTTGAACTCACTATGTAGCCCAGGCTGGCCTTGAACTCACAGCGATCCTCCTGCCTCAGGCTCCCAAGTGCTGGGATCATAGGCATGCGCCATCATACCTCGCTTATTCCACTTAATATAATACATAACTACTACGTAATTTTAAGTGTCTGTAGGAAGAGAAAGGAAATAGTAACATCCATTCCATGTACAAGGGCTTTTCTTTTTTTTTTTGTATTACTATTTTTGAATGGAAAGAGTGAACTGAACCACTATGGCCTTGAACTTGTGGTGATCCTCCTGCCTCAGTCCCCCAAGTGCTGGAATTACAGGTGTGTGCCATTGCATCCAGCCCTAGTCTTTTTTTTTTTTTTTTTTTTGTGGCACCGGGGATTGAACTCACAGCCTTGCGCCTGCCAGGGCAGGCACTTAAGCCACTGAGCCAAACTCCCGGCCCTGGTTTTTTGAGGCAGGGTCGCACTATGTAGCTCAGGTCGGCCTTGCCCCATGTTGTAGCCCAAGCCGGCCTCGAACTCACAATGCTCCGCCTACCTTAGCCTCCCGAGTGCTGGGATTAAAGGTGTGCGCCACCACGCCCGGCTCAGCCCTAGCCTTAAGTTTTGCAAGATGCAAAGAGTTGTGGAGAATGGTTGTATAACGATGTAAATCCACCTGGCGCTACTGAACTGCACACCTAAAAATGGCTGAGATGGTAATTTTACTACATTAAATCCCCTCACCGACTGACAGTTTTCAAACTTTAGAGGGCACCAGGATGACTGGGAAAGTCATGAAAAAAAAGTTTACCCCGCCCTACCACTTGAGGTTCAGATGTCAGACTGTGGTGCGGCCTAAACATCTACACTTGTAACAAGTCATGGATGTGCTCTGAGAAGCACGGGACAGATCAAAACCAGTCTTCTCAACACGAACTCAGCAATTTGCCACAAACGGCCACTGAGATCTTCTTTTCCCCCAGCTAAACAAGAACTTTAGGAAACTCTGGTGCAGGGCAAATGCATTGAGCTTGGAGTCAGAAGTCCTAGGCTCTATCATTTACTGAATGTTAATAATATTTATTGTTGGATAAACCCATCTACTCTTTGAGACAAATGTTTCTCTGCCTGTTTTATACTACACTAATAACAAAAGTTGTTTTGTTAAGTGTTTTACTTAGTAGAGAGAAAGAGGGAGAGAGAAAGAGAGAGTAAGACAGAGACAGAGACAGAGAGAGACAGAGACAGTTTCACTATATTGTCTAGGCTGACCTTGAACTCCCGAGCTCAAATGATTCTCCTGCCTCTGCCTCCCCAGTAGCTGGCACTACAGGTGCATGCTACCATGCTTGGATGCCCCCGCCCCCGCTGCTGGAGACCAAATGCAGGCCCACGTGTCTGTTAATCTTTCACTCTATCACTAAGCAATATCCCTAGATCAGTGGTAAAGTTTAAGAATGAAATTTCAAGTCTCTTGGGGTCCAAAATTATGTTTTGATAGGAAATCTGCCAGAAAGCCTCTTATCTAAAAACTAAAGTGGGTAGTGTGCTCTATGCTTTTAAAATGATACGACAGAGAGTATTTTCTGTAAAAGTATTTAGAGACATATCGATAATATTTTAAAGCCTATCCTTCACAAAATTTACCTCAAATTAAAAGCTTCCTACAGAAGAATTTTTTTTTTCAATAGCTCCTGTAAAATGTTCAGACTAGTCAGGTGTAGTGGCACACACCTGTAATCTTGGCACTCAGGAGGCTGACACAGGAGAATCGCAGTGAGTTCAAGTTCATCCTGAACTACACACAGAGACCCTGTGACAACACTCAGTCGCCCCCTCCCTGAAAAGGAAAACTGCAGACTTACCCATTTCATAATTGGAGCCCAGAAAAACACTGTTCTGGGACCTGTGGGGAAAAAAAAGAAAGGTGCAGAAATAAACCAAATACTTAATACAACTGTCACCAAATTTCAAAACCCCAAGTTTCACTTATCTATTTCTAATCACTTTTGCTATGTTTCCAGCTAACTTTGTATTAATTAACATTTAAAAGATACACACTATCACTGTATCAGTCTTTCACAAGTTGTTAACTCCCCAATTACCTGTATTTTTGTGACATATTAAAAATTAAGGTATAACAGAGATGGTTTTGGAAACCATTCCTGGTGCATTGCCTTGAATATGGAACTTATGTTAGTTCATCCACAGATAATTTTCAAGTTTGAGAAATTGAAAAATAAGAAAAAAAAAGGTAATTTTAGTTATATTAGCCTCACCAGACATATGTATATTCACTAATTTTATTGTATTTTAACTATAAATGCCATTTTACCTTATGTATCATGGTAAGAATTCTTGCAAAAGTTCTACATAGTGTATTAAAAATTAACTTTTTTTTTTTTTTTTTTTTTTTTTTTTTAGCAGGGAGGTGCTGGGGATCAAACCTAGGGCCTTGCCCATGCTAGGCCAGCGCTCACCTAATATCCACAGCCCAATGTGCCCGCCAAGTTCACAGAACAAGATGAAGGACCACTTGTAAACCTGTTCATAGCAAGGTCACTGCTTTGGTCATCCTTGTACCCACCTGTTTTGTGCAAAATGTTAAATAAATGTCAAGCACTGAAAACACTGATTCCTCAGATAACTTTGGATTTGAGAAGCACGATGTTTTAGAGCTAGCAGGAAACTCAGGGAGCATCTAATCCAAAGCTTTAGTTTTATCTGTGAGGCTCAGAGAAGGTCCCTGACCTACTCAGGCCAAGCAGCTAGCAAGCAGCAGATTACAACCTAAGCTTTCTAACTCTTAAAACTACTGCTTTTTACTAACTTCCAACTCATATACTTCTTTTAACGGTGAGGGGACAGAAGGAAGAGAGAGAAAGGGACGTTGCCCAGGGGGATTTAAAATATAGTAAATATGCCAAGTCTACTACCTAGCAGAGCCCTTAGTGTGTCACGCAGGTGCTTACAACTCTGGATCAACAAAATACATTTATTTCTTAACATGAAAATCAAGCAGTTTTATATAAGGGAACAGTGACTTATCAGCAAATTTGAGAAGTTTAAGATCAGATTAGATTCACAAGTATGTATTGTTTTGCTTTTGTGGTACTGGGCAATGAACTCAGGGCCTCCACGTTGATCCGCATCCCCACAACTCTGGGCCTTTAACTTTCTTTTTATACAAAATAAAAAAAGCTTGTGAATCTAAAAGGATCTTAACTTCTTGAATCACTGATGTCACTACTGTCTTACATAACTATCAGGTGGGCAGCATACAGCTGTAATCTCAGCATTGTGAGAGGCTGCTACGGAAGACAGAGAGGAAGATCACTTGTCTGAGACCAGCTAGGGCAACCAAGCACCTTAGCAAGACCTGGTCTCAAAATAAAAATGAGCTGTCCAGCCCGGTAGCTCAGCACAAAAGCCCTGGGTTTTTTGTATCAGTTTGATATTTAGAAATTGGTAAGCCTGGCTTATACTTTTAAGTATGCTGATTTTCTAATTTAATCCTAAAGTCCTTCTATTGCAATCTATAGTGTATTTGTCAAAGGAGCTGGATACCATCTGTAGGGTAATTCTTTACACACTAGAAGACTGTGGCATAGACTTCGTCTTTTCTTGTGAGCAGAAATGATTTTAAAGATAAATTAATGTATCGCAGGTCTTTGGTATCTAAGAATTTTGTTTTCCTGTACCTCCCTAAACTTTTCATATTTGGGATCTGAAGGTATAGGTGAGTTGTAGAGTATATGCTTAGCATACAGGAGGTCCTAGGTTCAAACTCCAACACTAAAAAAAAAAATTCCATATTTTGGTTGTGGAACAAATCTGGAAACAGTGCTGAAACTACCAGGTGTCCTAAATTTGATGTTCTTACACTGAATGAAAAAAAAATCTATCTAAACTGGGTATGGTGGCACACATCTGTTATCCCAACACTCTGGAGGCTGAGTTAGGAGGATTACTGTGAATTCAAGGCAACCTGAGCTACATAATGAGACCTTGTTTCAAGCAAAATAAAACAAAAGGAAGAAATCTATCCAAATTCAGTTTCTGTTTTACTATACTTACTTTTTATCCAGTTCTATAAGTTCTGTACTAGTCTGATCACAGCCACCATTATCCCTAGAGCTCTAGTCACAGAACTTGCTGTATCTTGAAAAGATACAGAAAGGAATTTCTTTCTTCTTTGGTTAAGACCAGCGTGAATTGGAAAATAAATGTTTACTATGAAAAAAAGGAATTTAAAAGAACACACGAAGGCATTTAAGTTCAGAATACAAACGTAGCATTCTAGCTTATATAAATTTTAGATTGGACAGGTGCTTTTCACCCAGGAGTGATTGTGCCCCCAGGGGACGTTCACATTCTGGAGGTACTTTTAGCTGCCAGAACAGGTGGGAAGGATAGAGTTGGGGGGGGGTGCTGGTGCTGCCATCTAGTGGTCAGAAGCAACATCCTCTCTGCGCGGCACAACCACCCTGCTTGAAGAAGCATCCTGCTCATAAAGCTCAAAGTCCAAGAGGCAGAGACTCTGGTCTCTCCTTAAACCAGGCAAACATTCAATCAGGTTCACGTCGCTTATGGCTCTACACTCTGGCTTCTGCTGTCCCTCCAGATACCCTGCCTCGTCTTCTCCTAACTCAAGGATTTCGTCTTCCACAATTCCAGGTTAAGTTAAATGCTGCTTCTCTAACTGCCAGAGCAGCCTGCATATTCATCTACGGTTTTCTATACTAATGAAAGTCATTATTCGGGCACCTGTCACTTTCACCAGACACTAGGTTGCTTAAAACAAAGCCTATTTCTCAATCTTCCTTGACACACAAGTATATGTTTTGTCTTTTTGTTTTTTTGAGACAGAGTCTTGCTATAATAGTCTAGGTTGGCCCTGAACTCACTATATAGCGCAGGCTGGCCTCAGACTTGATTCTCCTGCCTCAGGCTCCTGAATGGTGGGATTATAAGTGTGTGCCACTAAGCCTGGCTGATAGTGTGCATTTGTTAATAGAATTTTATTAGATTAACCCTGCCAAGAAAAGATGCTAATGAAAAAAAGGCTTTCTTAAACTGGGCGTGGTGGTGCATGCCTGTAATCCCAGCACTTGGGAGGCCGAGGCAGGAGGATCATTGCAAATTCGAGATCAGCCTGAGCTACAAAGTGAGCTTAAGGCCAGCCTGAATTGCATAGCGAGACCCTCTCTCAAAAAAGATGAAAAAAGAAAAAAAAGAAAAAAAATTTTCTGTTAGACAATGGCCTTATTCTCCATAGCCCACTGCACTCTTGGTCTTTACAAACACCCCTGCAATTTAATTTAAACTGAACTTTTAGGATTCCTACCATTATACCTAGATCATTTTTCTTGGTCATACACAAAGCCTCTGGATCATGAGCAGTAGCAATTTTTTTTTTTAAGACAGGGTCTTGCTATGTAGCCCAGGCTGGCTGTGAACTCACAGTAATCCTCTTGCATCAGCCTTCCAGGTGATGAGATCATAGGTATCCATCCCTTAGCTTCAATTATTACTAGTTTTATTTTTTTATCTCTGCGCAAAGCTTGACTTTATCACTCTAGCTAAGTCAGCACACGATTGTTGTCTGCTGAATGGTGTTCATCTTTATTCCGAACGCCATTCTAAAGATGCCTCTCTTCCTATTGTAAAACAAATTTTTTTCTCCTGTTGCCCTCAAACTGTTTCCTGAGTAATGTCTCTAGATTTTGGTCTCCTTACAAGTTGAAATGCTTGATCCTTTGGGGTAAATGGTTAAGTTTTTCAGTAGGTTTGCCTCGTAACTAATTTGCTCAATTGCTCCAAGCTATGCGACAGTTTAAAAATATTAACTGTGTACCAGCCACAGTCCAATCAAACCAAAACCAAAGAACAGCAAACTTAAACATTAAATCCGGGTTGCTAGAACCTTGGACCAACAGAGGTGTTTTAGTGAATACATTTAAGCATTGAAAACAAACTGTGTATTAGTCTAGGAAATGCCAAGTACCAAACAAAAAAATGTCAGTAGCAAATATTTAATACCATCCAATTTGCTAATTTTTCTGAGATACCAGAGGATGCTGACAAGTTATAGATAATCAGAACTGGGTATCTATAAATGCAAAACATTTATAGTGTTGGAATAGCTGTAGTCATACAATGAATTAAAAAAGTTTCAAAGAAAACTTAGTTTACCTGTTCATTTTACCTTGATTAATTATTTTACCATTTATATGACTTGGGCTTTTTCATTGAGCTATGTTCCCAGTCCTTTTAATTTTCATTTTGAAACATGGTCTAGCCTAGTTTGGCCTCCAAATTGCGAGTAGCTGAGATTGAACTCAAACATGAGATCTTCCTGCCTCAGTTTCCAGAATACTGAGATTACAGGCATATGCTTTAAAAGTACATTCTTTTATTAGTCAAAGAACCAATTGCACATTTTTATTCTGTTTCTTAAAACTTTACTCTTGGTAATTAAAACCTCAATTATTGAAAGAGACATTGAAACACTATTTCATATATACATATATGTATTTTAAACTATGAACTATTTATGAATAATAAAAAATGCAGAGAATAGTTATTTTTGTATTTTACTGTCTTTTTTTTTTTTTTTTTTTTGTGGCACCGGGTATCAAACTCACAACTTAGCGCCTGCCAGGTAGGCACTTAAGCCACTGAGTCAAACTCCCGGCTCTAGTTTTTTGAGGCAGGGTCGCACTATGTAGCTCAGGTCAGCCTTGTGCTCGCGTTGTAGCCCAAGCTGGCCTCAAACTCACAACGTTCCTACCTCAGTTTCCCGAGTGCTGGGATATTGCCTTATTTTTAAGGTGAAACTGATTTTTTAATTTTTTTTTTTTTTTTTTTTTTTTTTTTTTTTTTTTGGTACTAGGAATTGAACTCAGGACCTTGTGCTTGCCAGGCAGGCACTGTGCCACTGAACTATTTCCCTGGCCTGAAAATTATTTTTTAAAGTTTAAATTTCTCACAGAAGAATTTTAGAATTTTTACAAGCAAATATCATAACTAAATCGTAACAAATTTTCAAATGAATTCACGAATTTCACTTGCACTCTTATACTTGATAAACCAAATTTTACTTTGTAATTCCTTTGTGAGAAATTATTGTTAGTGAAATATTATACGAATTCTACCCAGAAAGTGTACACATGATTCTTTCCTCAAGGAGAGACATCCTTCTTGCAAAAGAACTGGTCATCTTTACATACATGCAAATAATGAGCTGAGGGATTCACTACGTCCCAGTGTGAAGATGTCTCTTATTGAATGGTTACAGGTCATAAAAATTACATATATTAATGGGGTCCTATGTGATGCTGTGATACACATACACATTGTGTAATGTTTAACTCAGGTTAAATATAGCTATCTCCTCAAACATCACTTCTGGTGAAAGCATTCAAAATCCTTTCTTCTGTCTTCTGAGACGACAGTACAAGATTGGTATCTGCAGTCACCTTCATGTGCACACAGAAGCCCCTCACTCCTTTTAATTGTGACTTGGTACCCCCGATCAACCTTTTCCCATCCCCCTCTCCCCTTGCTTTTCAACTCCCCTTGTATATTATCATGTGATCAACTACATACATACATCCTTGGCATTTGTAAAGATTGGTCTTTGGCATGGAATTAACCACCAAAAATCATTCATTTTTATTTGTGCCAAAGCTAGTTCTAATACATCACATGGCAGGAGACAGGGAGTGTGAGTGTGTATGTGCCTGGTCTCTCTCCCTCTTATAAAGACACCAGGATCTAATCTAAGACTTTAATCTAATCCTAATCTTTTCAACAAGATCCTAACTCGAAACACCATAGTCTGATTAAATTTCCACTCCCTTAATACGTTGTAGTACTGTGTAATTCTCTTTGATTTTTGATTTGTTTTGCTTTGCTTTGCTTTGTTTTTTGGAAACAAGGTCTCACTATGTAGTCCAGACTGGCCTTGAACTCACTATATGGGTCAGGCTGGCCATGAACTCCCAGCGACCCTCTTGCCTGCCCCAGCCTCCCAAGTGCTGGGATCACAGGCATGCATGACCATACCCAGCTCCCTTAATACCTTGTAGCAGGGATGATGAACCTTTTAGAGCTTTCAACGATACAGACAGCCTGTTGTGGCCTGCATGCCATAGGTTTGCCACCAGTGCTTTACAGTAAGGATTAACTTTTCATACATGAAGCCTAGGCAGACACTAAAGCCATGTACAGTACAAACCACAGAACCAAATAAGCTTTTAAGTAAACACTGCACTACATTACTTCAAGGTTATTTCTCTGACAAGTACTGTACTTGGAGTACAGGTTTACAGGTGGTTTGTTTGAGATGGTGGTGCTATGCTGGGGTAGGGGAATAACATTCCCATATGTGAGGTCAGCAGCCTGATTACTGTAGAAAGAACACACAAGCAAACAGAGTGAAGGTCTTAAAATTCTAAATCACATAATATTCCAACTGCAATACATATTTATATAAAAACCTTCATGTTGAGTGTCTAGGCATACTTGTTAATGATAAAACCCCTTGAATATTCATTATGAATAACTCTTAGAACAATAATCAGCTTAGGTTTTATTCAGTATTAATGAGTTGTATTTTTCTGCTTCTCCATTTCTTCATCCTTCAACGCTAAATTTTCAGGGACAGGTATCTTACTCTGCATGCAGTTCAAAAGCTAACATTTGTTGAGAGAGTTTAAATGCAAATACTGTAGGACGTGTTTTACAGACATTACATTATTTAATTTGCACAGCAATCTTTAAATGGTGATGATTGTGATTCCCATTTTATAGATTAGAAAACTAAGGCTTGGAGAATTTAAGATCAAGGTCACAAAACCAAGACTCAACCTATGTTTGTCTGGCTTGCAAGCCTGTATTCATTCTGCTACAGTGAAAAGGGATTATAATAGCTGAACTAATCCAAGCATGTCCAGATGAAATGCACAGTCTACTCTTTATTCTGAGTTTGAGTAAAGTATTACAAGCAATAATTATAGGTGGTTAAATGCCAAGACCTGAGAAAAACCAAAATAAGACTACCTACCAACTCTACATTATTTATTTATTTTTTTTTTATTTATTTTTTTTGCAGCACCGGGGATCGAACTCACAGGCTCGCACTTGCCAGACAGGCGCTTAAGCTGCTGAGCCAAACTCCCAGCCCTGGTTTTTTTGAGGCAGGGTCGCACTGTATAGATCAGGCAGGCCTTGCGCTCACGCTGTAGCCCAAGGCAGCCTCGAACTCACAACGCTCTGCCTACCTCAGCCTCCCGAGTGCTGGGATTAAAGGTGTGCGCCACCACGCCCGGCCTCTGTATTATTTAAAGTAGCTTAAAATTGTTCTTCCTTTACTTGCCTTTCCTTAACATTTAAACTGAAACCTTCAGAGGGTCAGAGTTGATGCAACAGAATTCAGCTAACTCTGCAATGCTCAGATTTCAGACCACTGCCTAACCTTCCACCCTGAAACTCTAGCAGAAAACACACCACATTTCCAAAAAACTGAGTACAAAACAAAACAAAAACTAAAGGGCAAATTAAATCGACTTCTTCATCAACAACAGCCTCTCCTTGAAGTTTTGTTTCATAACGGGTTCAGCATTACAGTAAAGAATGTTAAGGGTTAAACTAATATCTAATTTGGAAGCATACTTCATCCCATTATCGAAGTGGAAATCAGATTTGGTAACCAGTCAGACTCCTGAGAGTTGCTTCATAGTCAGATATGGACAGAAGTAGACAACTTTCCTAATGACACCAACTGCAGAATATACTTTTAACTTTGTAGTTGGAAAATGCCTTTTTCAAAAGCACTTCAATCTTTCAATTTCTAAAATATTTTCTTATTTGATAAATTGTATGCTCGAAAGGGATCTCAAAATATATCTGATTTTAGTCCCCAGTCAAATAAATACTACTTTCCATTTTATAGACGAAGTAATAGAATTGTAGTTCTCTAATAAAGACTTCGAGGGTGGGATCTTCCAGTTTCTTACAGAATCATTTTTTTTCAACCACAAGAACACTGTTGACCAGTAGGACAAAAAAAGAGCTAACAGCATTTAAGAATTGAGCATACATGCTATTTTAAATCCTCACAGCGACTCATATTTTACAGAAACCAAAACACAGATCTAGGATTCTGCCCAAGGTCACACCTACAGTTATGAATGGGGTAGAGCTGAATTGTATTTAGATCTGTTCGCATAAAAAAGGTCCAAGTACAGCATGTTTAGTAATTTCACACAGACAGCCTTAAAAGAAACAAACTGGAAGTACAGTAAGGAAAGGTCACGGACTTCATAACCCGGGTGCCGCGTCCAGTTTGGGGCGCAGTGTGGGCCTTCCGACTGTCGGAGCAGAACAAAGTGTGACCTGTCCTCCAAATTCTGTGTTGAGATAAGTCACCTACCCAGCACTTTCCCGCGTGGGCGATGATTAGTGGAGGGAAAGAGGGGAGGACAACGGCTTCGCAGTCGAAGACGTGGGAAAGCGTCACATCTGAAGGCCAGGTCCGGAGTTCGAGTTGTGCTCCGGGAACCGAACGCAACAAAAATCCTGGGACTCAGGTGTTTGGAGATGCAGGCAGGGAGGTGAAATGCAGAGGGTACGAGCCGGGGGCCGGGACAGGAGCAATTCATCAGGGGAAGGGGAGGATGTCTGCGACGGCGCCAGCAGCAGGACCGTGTCAGACAGCGATCAGAGGGAGGCTGGCGGGAGCCACTCCGGGTCGTCACCTACCTGCCGGGTGGTTGTACAGCGGCCTCAGTTTCTCCGGTAGCATCAGCTCCACTCTATCGAGGAGCCGGTGGTGCAAGGCCCGCAGGCCCCGGGCGCCGGCGGCTGACATCTCGGCCGCCTGCTGGTTGTGGGTAGCTGGGTGACGGCTTCGCGGTGCCCTCGTCCCTGGCTGGCAGCGAAGGGCAGCTCTTCGTCACTGTGCCCGGCACCGCGCCTCCCGCCCGCCTCTGCCCTGGGGCGCCCTTCCCGTGGCTCTGCCGGGTCCCAGCGCTCCACCCCGGGCCCGCGCGGGCCAAGGCTGACGGGGCGGAGGCTCAGCGACAACCAGCCGCGGTCCGCCTCTTCCCGGCAGGCGGGGACAGAGGAGGAGTCATGGCAACAGGTGCAGATCCTGTCAGAGGGTAGTGCGCCGGCGTGCGGACAGCCACGCGCTCTGATTGGCCTGTATTGCGGGGGTGGGGCGGAACCTTCACTTTTTCTCCGCCTTGCCCTAGAGGCCATGTTAGAAATGGGAAAGTGAAGCCACACCTGCTCTGTGGTCCCTTCGCTTGGCCGAAAGAGGCCCATAGTTAAAATGGGCTTCTCAGGTCTTCCGTTCCACTACTAAAGATGACACCGCACAACTCTCTCGCTTCCTGAGACTCTTGAGCAAGACGCTGCAGACCTCAGCTTCGTCTTTCTCTACTCCTCTTTTGCCCATAGAGAATTAGACTCGAGCGACCTGGGTCCAGTCTTCTAGGGTGAGGGCAGCCGTGAGCACACCCTCTGTACGATCTCTGTCCCCTGGGGTGGGGGGCTGGGTGGGTGGTAGGGTGGGGTGGTCGTCATCTCGCGAGAAATGCCCGGAGGGGCGTGTCCGGGACGAAGAGAGGGCGGAGTACTGACTGCCCCGCCCCCTGTGGGAGGGGCGCGGGAGGTGCTGTTGCCATCTGTGGAGGTTCTGGGTCGTCAGAGGCGGAGAGTATGAGGCGAGCTTTGGCCCGGGAGCACCCGGGCTCTGCCGGGGAAGGAGCCGCCACCGACACCGCCGTCGCCGTCTAAGCTGCTGCCTGCGAGGCCCGGCGCGCGGATGGTGCCGGAGGAGCGCGGGAGTTGATCCGGCCTCGTCCCCGCCCCGTGCTCCCAGCCCCCGCGCGGTGGTCCCTGCCAGCCCGGCCTCGCCATGTCTCGGGGCGGCTCCTGCCCACACCTGTTGTGGGACGTAAGGCGACGGTCGCTGGGGTTGGAGGATCCGTCCCGGCTGCGAAGCCGCTACCTGGGTGAGCCGGGGCGCGGGGCGGGGGCGGGGGCGGAGGTCGCTGCCCGCGTGGGGGAGGGGCGGAGACCCGGGCTGTAGCTGGGGTTCCCTGGGGGGCCGGGCCCGGGTGGGACCTGGAGTTCGACCTGGCCGGTTCGAGCGGAGGTGGGCGCTGTGCTCTCCCAGACCGGCTGGGGCGTTCGCTCTCCGCTCCGATCTCCGAGGATTGGGGGCCCCCGCCGACGTCCTAACCTGGGCGGGGGGGACCTGGTGCCACCCCCTGTCGAGGCAAGGAGTCGGGACCAGAGTGACGACCGCGCTCCCCGCCCCTCCTCCGTTTCGAGGTGTAGGGTTTCGTGCTCCTCTCTCTCCCACCCTGGAAAACACACTTGGCATTTCTGTTTCTTACTTAAGCTTCCTAAAAACAACACCCTGCACAGAGGGAATAGTATTCCACTTTCTTCTCCTTTTGGGTAACATGATTTTGGGAGGCTTCTAGGTCACGCCGGAGTCAAGGAAAAAGTCAGTGTCTTTAAAGTGCACCTACTTAATTTAGAAAGGTTTTCTTTTTTCCCTTCCCCAGTGTACAATTTAGTCACTTCTTTGCAAAGTAAAAGTGTTTTTTTGTTTTGTTTTGTTCTGGTTTTTTTTTTTCCTGTCATTTGTTTTTGACTTTAACAAAAATAGAAAATAGAAGAAAATGAAATCTTAGAGCGAGCAGTTCTGGCTTGAGGAAAATTAGGATTTTAAATTCTTTTGCGGTTCTCAATGTGTGAATATATTCTCTTTTAAAAAACCGAGAAATAAAGCAGAAATCTCTGTTGTTCTCTACCATTCCAATTTTGCACCCTTCCCCTTAGGGTAATAATATATTCTGTTTTCTGAATATTTTTCTTGTTTGTTTGTTTGTTTGTTTTTTGGCAGAGCTAGGTTTGAAGCAAGGGTTTCATGTGCTGCACAGGGCTCTAGCACTGAGCTACATCCTCAGCCTTTTTAATTTTGAAACAGACTCTTGCTAAGTTGCCCAGTTGGCCTTTGGCCTGGAACTTGGGAATCTCTTGCCTCAGTATCTTGAGTACCTGTGGTTACAGTCATGTGCTACCACGCCTTATTTTTTTTCATTCTTAGAAGCACATATATGCTTACAAAATAGTTGTGTGTGTGTATATGTGTGTGTGAGTGTAAGAGACAGACTTGCATGTATGGTGTCTTAAGTGTTGTTTTGCTTGCTTGTTTTTTCTGCACATTTAGAGATCCTTCCATGGCAGTGAAGATAGTTCCTTTGTGGCTTTTAAATTATTACATAATATGTAACAGTATGAAGTACTTAGGTGAGTCAACCTTTTTTCTTTAAATGGATGTTCGCTGTTAACTAGCATCTGTGCATGAACATCCTTGTACTGCTTTTGTGCATTGGTTGTAGGAGGAGCCTAAAGTGATTAATCATTTTAAAATAAACATTGGCAGAGTGCTTTTTAAAGTGGTTAACCTAAAAAGGTGTGTATGTAGTTTGTTGTTAGACTGTATTTACTGAGAAAGAAGTTAATTTTTGTTTAATAAAACAAATGCTAACATTTTTGGGAGTGAATTTATGATTTGGTTGTGTATTTCAGTTATTTAGACAGTTTAGACAAATACTTGTATGTAGATTTATTTATTTATTTATTTATTTATTTATTAAAACTTTGTAAATCTTTATTTGGTAACTTTACGTGACAGTACTGAAAAAGACGCACAATCCACACATTCTTCCCTCAGCTTCTAGGGCAGAAGGAGAACAGAAAGAAAGATGATATTTTTAGAGAGTCCCACTTGATCTCCTGCCTGGCTTTCACTCCTGGATAGGAAACATCTTTGTAATTTCACGAACCAGTTCAAGTAGTCTGATTTCCATGATACTCAATCTCAGGCACCTGGCAAGTAGCATCATCGACCATAACTTCAGGCACCTGAGTACTGGTGTCCTAACTCAGCTTCATGAGTGTGGGTACTGGTGTTCAGGAGCTTAGTAGCAGCCCTCTGAGTACTTGCATCATGGCCTTGGGCTGCAGCCAGCTTGGTCCTGCTGTGTAGATGGCCTCTCCCTGTGAGCTGGCTGAAATGGTCAACCAGGTTTCTGATCATCTCAGATACATCCTGTTGTCATTAAGGCCACCAAAATATCAGGATCTCAGTGTTGCCTTCAGGATGCCGCCAGCTCACGTGAAGCAGGGTGTTGGTTGAAGATTTGACCCGTGGGGTGTGCCGTCTGTTAGGGCCCAGAGGATTCAGACAGCAGAAGTCTCACTGTGGGCACAGGGCCTCAGTGACGAGAATGTAGAGCTGGAGGTGGTAGCCTCTAGGTTTATATAATAATGTGTACTTTTGGTTCTGTTCAACTTTATCAGTGATTGCATTAATTAAAATATAACAAACCATGTGCTTATTCCCTTGCTACTCTCAGCTTCCTAATGAGAATGGAGTTGATGTAATGTGTGTATGGGAATATGCTCTTACTTATTTATTTATTTATTTATTTTTAGTTTTATTTGGGATGATCTCAATATGTTGTTGAGGCTGACCTCGATTTCTCAGCAATCCTGCTGCCTCAGCCTTCAATTGCTGGGATTATAGGTGTGTGCCACCATGCCTGGCAAGAGTCCACTGACTTGTGCCCTGAATTACACGTTTTCAAATAAATGTGTGTACCTACAGGTAGCTCTTTGTCTCTTCTTTATGTTGATTTGGTACCAGAATTGAACCCAAGACTTTGTGCATGCTAGGCAAGCACTCTACCATTTTGCCACTTCTCTACTCCATTTTTATTTTTTTGCAGCAGTGGAGGTTGAACCCAGGCAAGTGCTTTACCACTGAGCCACATCGTTAGCCTCTTTTTTTTTTTAATTTTAAAAAGCAAAACAAAGGATAGAAATGATACAGAATTTAAAAAAAGTAGGAAATTAACACCAGTTAATATATTGCATATTTTTATCTTAGAAGTAGTTGTTCGGGTTACAAGATGTAGGCACAAAAAATGATCAGTCAATCAAACAGTGATTGTACAAACCGTTCTTTTCAATAAACTAACAGATCAGTGGTATGGTTATCTATCTTGCATACATATACATATATACATTTGTATATGTATGCCTACATACGTACAATCTTTTCCTTTCTCCTTTCCCCCATCCCAGTTGTTCTTTCCTTTTGAGCACTTTCCCTTTCATTGTCACAATATCTGTTGTACATTGTAGATCTTATTACTTTGTTTTTTATTTTTTATTTTTTGTACTAGGGAGACAGTACAATATTTATAAATATGAGTTTGATTTATTTCACTTATGAGTATGGTCTCAAGTTGCCTCCATTTATGTATAAAAGCCTCAAGATTATCCTTTTTTATAGCTGAGTAATATTCTGTTGTAAAAAAATATCACATCTTTTTTTTATCTGTTCTGTGGTTGATGGGCGTTTAGGTTGTTTCCAAGATTTATCTATTACAGATTGTGCTGCTATAAACATGGGTGCACATATATTGCTGTGGCATGATGTTTTCAATTTTTCTGGGAAAATACCCAGAAGAGGAATAGCTGGATTAAATGAGACTTCCAATCCTAGCTTTTTGAGGAATCTCCGCACTGATTTCCACAATGGTTGCACCAGTCTACACTCCCACCAACAGTGGAGAAGTGTTCCTTTTTCCCCACAGCCCCACCGACGTTTGTTATTGGTTGATTTCTTGATGGCAGCCATTCTTTCTGGAGTAAGATTGAATCTCAATGTTGTTTTAATTTTCATTTCTCGAATGACTAGTGATGTTGAACCATGTCATCATGTATTTATTTGCTATTTGTATTTCTTCATCTGAGAAGTGCGTGTTCATCTCAGATGCCCACTTTTGGATTGGGTCTTTGAATTTGGGGGCGTGATGTTTTTCAGTACTTTATATGTTCTAGATATAAGTCCTTTGTCTGAGGGACAGCTGGCTGAAGTTCTTTCCCATTCTGTGGGTTTTCTCTTCACTCTGTTGGTGATTTCTTTTGAAGTACAAAACTTTTAAATAAGAAGAGATCCCAGTTGTTGATTCTTTGAAGTACTTCAATGTGGTTTGTGTTTTGTTCATGAACTCTTTCCCTGCTCCTATGTCTTCAAGATTTCTACCTACCTTGTTTTCCAGTAGTGTTTCTATTTTAATATTTAGGTCTTTGATCCATTTTGACTTTAGTTTAGTGCATGGTGATAGCCATCGGTCTATTTTCAGTTCTCAGCATGTGAAAAACCAATTTTTCCAGCACCATTTATTAAAGAAGCTATCTTGCTTCCAGTGAACATGTTTAGCCCCTTTGTAAAAGATAAGGTGACTGAGTGTCTTTGTAGTTGTGTCTGCATCTTCTAATCTGTTCCATTGATCCTCAGGTCTGTTTTTTTGTCAGTACCACGCTGATTTTTATCACTGTAGCTTTGTAGTACAATTGCAAGTCAGGGATTGTGATGCCTCCTGCCTTGCTTTTGTTGCCCAGGATTGCCCTTGCTATTCTAGGTCTCTTCTGTTTCCAAATGAATTTTAGGAATGTTTTCTCTAGATCTGTAAGGTATGTTAATGGTGTTTTGATTGGGATTGCATTAAATTTGTGTAACAGTTTTGGGAGTGTGGACATTTTCACAATGTTGATTCTTCCTAGCCAAGAACAAGGGATATCTTTCCATTTTCTGACATCCTCTTCAATCTCCTTTTTTAGAGTACTGTAGTCCCTAGCCTCTTTTATGTCTTCAGGTAGGGTCTTGGAGAGTTGCCCAACTGGCTTTGAACTTGTGATCTTCCTGCCTCAGCCTCTTGAGTGCTGACATTATAGGCATGTGCTACTGTATCAGACCATAGTCTTAATTTGGGACTGTAATCTCTAATGAGCCTGATGTATATTTTAATGTAGGGGCTTTTTTTTTTTTAAGAGTAATTGTTAAACTGCATAGAGACATCTGTAGGTTTAAATGTTTCAGAATTATTGAGATACTATGCACTGCCAGGCCCTATGGCACATGCCTCTAATTCCAGGACTCAAGAGGCTGAGGCAAGAGGATCTTTTTTTTCATTTTGCATTTTATTTATTTATTTTTAATTTATTTTTACATTTTTAAAAAAATTTGATTTTAGCCAGGGATTTAGCTCAGCGGTACAAGCACCTGCCTGGCAAGTGTGAGGTTATGAGTTCCATCCCTGGTACAAAAAAAAAACAAAAAAAAAAACTTACAAGTTAAAATTTAATTTTAAAAGGAATAAAACAACAATAAAATGAATGAAAACAGTAATAAGACAGTAGGAATTCTACAATAGTTACTATACTGCATATTGTTGTGCTCTAAATGGTTGCTCAAACTACTGGCTTTAGGCTTGCAAAGTCAGTCAAATAATACAATTCCTGTGAATCAGCTGATTACTGGGGTGGGAGATTCTTCTGTCTCTGGCCTGTGCACCAGCTGGTTCACAGTCTGGGGTTTACTGCCTTCCTGGGTCTCCCTGGTCCGCGCTCCGGGAGGATCTTGAGTTACAGGCCAGGCTGAACTACATAGCAAGACCCTGTTTCCAATAAATAAATAAATAATTAAAGATATGGTATACTGTAGAGCAGTGCTTTTGAAATTCAGTGATTATTATAGTAACTCATTAGTGACACATTTTATTTCCATACTTATGTAGTCTTATACACCTTTTTTAGATAGAAATTCTTATTTCTATGCATTTCCTATTATTACTCATATTTCTTGTCATTACACAGATTTACCTGTAACTTGAATTTACTTCCAACTTCTTTAATTTAAAAGACAGTGATTGACAAAAAGTTATTTTAAGGCATTTTTCTAAGAAAATTGTTTACTATAAAGTATAAAATAGTTGGTATAAAATGCTTAAGTTATAATTAAGCAGCCAGTGACACCTTATTAGTGGGGATTGAAATATTTATTTATTTATTTATTTATTGAAATATTTATTTTCTAGGTTTAGAAAGTCATCGTCCTTTGAATATTATTAGAGTCAGTGTATGTGAAGTGAACAGATGTTTATTTAGATTACTCTCTAGTGTACCCTGAATACATATGTTTTAAGTTACCAGGTAGTTAGTACTGTGTTGCTAAGTAACAGTATATTAAAGAAAAGTCAGTGAGTTCTGACTTTTGCCTTATTGTTTAAGCCACAGGGGAAAAGTTAATGAAATATTTGTATATTGTTTCTTCAGCCTTGAAATTTCAATGAGAGTTGAAAAAATGTGTGATTCTAGTAGTGAAAAAATAAATAACTGTCAAATATAACAAATACTGTAAACTGATTATTGTTTCAGGCAGGACTATCAAAGACATATTAACAAATCGTAAAAACTATTGACAGTAAAATAATACTACGGTGGATTGCCTTCCTCCTGGCGGGAATGAGTCAAGTTCAAAGTGTTTAGAAGTTGTAGAAGCCTCTGGTATCATGAAATTTATTTTTGAGTTATGGTGTAGGTCAGGGTTTTCAAAAATGTTTTGATGATAACCCACAGTAAGTACATTTATTTACATGATAGCTTGTGATACACACAGCTAAAATAAAAGATTCTCCAGGTGTAAATTTAGCTGTACTAGGTAGCTTGCAATCTGTTTCATGTTCTGTATCATGTTCTTAAAAATGTTGGTGGTGATCTAGTAGAATACCCACCAGTGAGTCTTCGCTTGAGGTTTGCAAAGCTGTTCTAAATGGCATGTATTTTTTACAATTGTTACTGAGTGTTAGTGACTTCATTGTGAAGGTAGGTGAGGTTCCTAAGTATTTAAAGCAGATTTAATAAAGATTAAACCCTGGCGATGGCTTACAAGGAAGATATAAATAGGGAACTTTCATTTACACTTTGGAAAGAATAACTAGGGTAGGACATGTTTTACATCTTCATTTCTTGAGTAAATATCTGCTATGAAATTGCTGGGTTGTGCATATGATGAATGTATTTAACTTTATAAGGAAGTGCCACACTATTTTCCAAAATAATTGTACCATGCTGCATTCCCTCCAGTAGTGTATGAGAGTTCCAATTGTTCCATTTTCTCCTCAGCAGTTAGTATAGTGAAGTTTCCTAATTTCAGCTTTTCCTAGTTGGTATAGAAGCATATTATTGCTTTAGCTTGCATTTCCCTAATGATTGATGATGTTGAATGTCATTTCATGATTTTTTTTTTGTATCTACATACTTTCCTTAGAAGTATTTGTTTACCTTTTTATAATAATTTTTTATACTGTGTAGTCTTGGTTAAGTCCTTAATTAAATGTGTTTTATATAGATATTTTCTTCCAGTTTGTGTCTTTTTTTAACATTGTCTAGATTCATACTTTCTCTGTCCTAGTTACAGTCTATGTAATTCAACACAGATTTTTTTTAAACTGCTTTTTTTCCTAGAAGTTTTGTATTTTCTCTTATATTTAGGTCTACAACAATTTTGAGTGATTTTTTACATAGGCGCAAGCTTTGTTTCTCTGTATATTAGTGTACACTTAATTCAGCACTGTTTGTGAAAACATTATTTTTCTCTCTTAAGTGAAGATCAGTTGACTGTACATGTTTAAGTCATTTCTCAACCACATTTCATTCATCTAGTCGTCTGTCCTTGTGCTGGTACTTCATGTCTTTATAGTGAATGTCAAAATCAGTAGTGTGAAAGATTGGACTTGATCTTTACCCCCAGAATTGTCTTGGTCATCTTGAATCCTTTCTAGTTCCATGTAAATTTTATATATGACTTTGTCAATTTCTACAAAAAAAAAAAGATTTGGAATTTTTATGTTGAATTTACATATTATTTCTGGAAGAGCTGTCACCTTTACAGTATCAAATTTTTCAAACTGTGATTCTTTTTTATCTATAGATTTAGATAATCTTTTATTCTCTCCTCAGTGTGTTACCTTTTTCAGAGTTTAATTTATCCTTAAATACTTAATGTTTTTAAGGCTGTTTTAGATGCTATTATTTTTAATTTCAATATCCAGTTGTTTGTTGCATGTAGACATACTATTGTTTTGGTTTATTTTGTTTTTTTACTATACTAGAGATTGAACCCGGGGGTTCGCAGATGCCCCACAACTGAGCTACATTGCCAGCCTTTTTATTTTTCATTCTGAGACAGGGTTTCTGTAAGTTTCCCAGGCTGCTCTGGAACTTGTGATTCTCCTCCCTCAGCCTGTTGAGTGGCTGGGATTACAAGTGTGTGCCACTCTGCCTGGCATAATAGTTTTTTTTTTTTTTTTAATATTGATCTTGTGAGTTTGTGTTTTTTTTTTTGTTTTGTTTTTTGCAGATTTTTTGGCATTTTACGCAGATCATTATGTCACTGCATGTTATAGCACGTTTCTTGTTCTTTCCTCTGTATTCTTTTATTTGGTAAGTCTCAGTAGAATCTTGAATGGAAATAGAGTAGACATCCTTACCTCATTCCTGATTTTAGATGGAAAAGGTTGTCTTTCATTTTTGTGTATGTTGTTAACCTAAGTTTTTAGTTGATGTTCTTTATCAGATCAAGGAGGTTTCTTTTCTATTCCTAGATCGCTGGGAGATTTGTTGTGACTGGCTGGTGACTTTTGGCAAGTTATTTATTTTGTTTTTGCCATCTATTGAAATGATACTATTTTTCTTTTACTGATTCTGTCATTGTAATATATTAACATATTGACTGATTTTCCGGTGTCGAATCAACATGATTCTTGGCCTAAATCTCCCTGGTCATGGCAATTTATTTTACATATTGCTGATTTAAATCTTAGAAAGAATTTTGGATTGATATTCATAAAAAATATTAGTTTAGCCAGGCGTGGTAGCACATGCCTTTAATCCCAGCACTCGGGCGGCTGAGGTAGGTGGAGTGTTGTGCGTTTCAGGCTGGCTTGGGCTACAACATGAACAAGGCCAACCTGAACTGAATAGTGCGACTGTGTCTCGAAAAAAATAGGGCCGGGAGTTTGGCTCTGTGGCTTAAGTGCCTGCGTGGCAGATGCAAGGTTGTGAATTTGATCCCTGGTACCGACACAAAAGAAAAATATTAGTTTATAGTTTTCTTCTAATAATTACATCTGGTTTTGATGTCAGGATATTGCTGACTGTAAGAATGAGCTAAGATGTGTTCTCTTTTTCTGAAGAGTTTGTGTAGAATTGAAATTACTTTTTTCTCAAATGTTTAATAGTTGTCATAATTGAAGCCACCTGGACTTGAAGTTTTCTTCATGAAAAGTTTTAATGCTTTAAACATTAAGGTAATCGTAGATGCATAATTAAAACAAATAATACGAAGAGATATTATATAACCTTCAGACAGTCCCCCTGAAAGGTAACATCTTTTGCAATGTAATAACCAGGAAATTTGATGTATATGCACTTCATGAGCCCTCAGATTTTACAGTGTTACTCCTGTGTCGTTTCATGCAGTTTAAACTTTTAATGAATTTTAGTAGATTAATGTTTATTTTGGTTAATTTTAATAGATCATGAGGTTAATATGCAGAAAGTTTCTGTCACAAGGATCATTTCTGATACCCTTTAAGAGCCATAATCACATTTTTTCTCTCACTGCTACTCATCCACAATTCTATTTTCTTTCTTTTTTTTTTTTGGTATCTGTCCACAATTCTGGTTTCCACCTCTGTAATTTTGTCACTTCAGGGATGTTAGCAGGTATAGTAGTGTACACCTGTGGTCCCTGTTATTTGGAAGGCTGAGGTGGCAGGGTCACTTAATCTCACTTTTGAGACCAGCGTAAGAAGCGGCATAATGAGACCCCATTTAAAAAAAAACAAACATTACAGAGATACCTCCTGTGTGTAACCTGATAAATGACCATGTGTAACCTTTTAAGAGTAGATTTTTCACTCAGCATGGTTGTTTTGAGACTCATCCAATTTGTTTGCATGTGTTAGTAGTTTATTCCTTTTTGCCTTTGAGTAAGTTCTATAGTATTGGTATGATTGTTTAATGATTCACCCATTGTTGAGTATTTGGATTGTTTCTCATTTTTTTGACCAAGAACAAAAGTTGTTAATATTTATGTACAGGTTTTTGTATGCACATTTTTCGTTTGGGCTACATAATAGCAATATTGTTTAATTTTGCATGAAGGGGCCATTCTCTTTTCCAGCACCAGTTTACATTCCTGTCAGCCACATATGAGTAATGTAGTTTCTCTGTATCCTCTCCAGAATTTGGCATTATTACTGTTTTTTTTTTTATATGTTAGCCATTGTTGTAAGTATGTAGTGATGTCTCATTGGTTTTGTTTTTTATTAATACATGTTTGTGATACATAATAAATACATTCATCGTGAGGAAGTGGTACATATAAGTATCACATCTTGATCCCTTTTGCTTTCCATTTCTCTTTCCTCTCTCATCTTTTTGCATCCTCAGATCCCCTTCCCATCTACACAGTCTCCTTGTTTTCAGTCATCTTTTGTTTTGTTTTTTAAATTATTTATACTTTGAGTTTCTCATATTAGTGAAACTATGTGATAGTTAACCTTCTGTGTCTGATTTTACTTAATATTTTGTCTCATAGGTTTAAATTTGCTTTTCTATAGTGGCCGATGGTATTTAATATGTTTTCATGTGCTCATTTGCCAGCTGTATGTTTTCAATGAAATGTTTCTTAATACCTATTCCTTATTTTCTAATTGGATTTTTTCAGCTGTTGAGTTTTGAGAATTCTTTATGTATGTTAAGTATGAGTTCTTTGTGGATACATGGTTTGCAAATACTTTCTCTAGGTCTATAGATTATCTTTTGTTCTCATCAAAGTGTCTTTAGTGGGTAGGGTGAAGGTTTAAAAAAAATTTTGTTTTGGCTGGGAGTTTGGCTCAGTGGCTTAAGCGCCTGTCTGGCAGGCGCAGGGTTGTGAGTTTGATCCCTGGTGCTGCAAAAAAAAAAAAAAAAATTTTGTTTTTTTTCCTTTGGAGGCAGGGTCTCTCACTGGCTGACCTTGAACTCAGATTGTCTTGCTTAAGCCTTCTGAAGGCTGGGATTGTGGGCATATGCCACCATACCCACCTAAGGATTTTAATTTTGAGGAGGTTCAATTTCGCTGTTTTTTTCTTCCTTAATGGAGTGTGCTTTTGGTACCTCATTAAGGAAATTTTACACTATTACAGGGTTCTGAAGATTATTTCCTGTGTGCTTTTCCTAAGACTTTATGGTTTTACATAAAAACCCAGGAATCATTTCAAGTTAATTGTTGTATGAGGAGTGAGTATTAGCTTGAAATTCATTTTTGTACTTTATTTTGTGGTGTCCACTTACTGTAATAAATTACTGAACTTTTTGAAAATTTGCATTTCCTTCAGCGAATTGTTTTTTTGTTTTTTTGTTTGTTTGTTTTTTACCTTTGTTGGAAAACAGTTGGGCGTAGTTGTGTGGTCTAACTGTGAGTTCTCTGTTCTGTTGATTTCTATATCTAGCTCTCTGTGAATATCATACTGTCTTGTGTCTGTAGGTATATGGGAAGCTTCACATTAGGGTAGAGTGATTTCTCCTTCATTCTCTCTCTTTTTTTTTTTTAAATTGTAATCAAGGTGGGTGTCCTATAGGAAATGTAACTGACATGGGTGTGCTATAGGAAAAGCCAGTGCCATCTTCTCCTGGACCGTAAATACACAATTGGCCCAGTATTTGAAGAAGTTGAAGGGAGATCCTTGGGCAAATAGGGCAGTGCCCAGGCCCAGTCACAGCCCTTCCAGCAAGGTGTGAAAATAGATAAGCACCAGTGTTTGTGAACTACATAAACATCCGCTCCAGCCTGAGCATAAAAACTAATAGGGATGTTACTTGTGCCCTCCAAGCCTTGTGTGAAAATGACTGACTCATTATAACCAGAAACATACTGGAAAGGAATTTTGGGAAACAAAGTTTAAAAGTCTGGCAGAGAGGTTAATTCACTTTAGAACCAGTACACTTAACTCTTTTGCTTGTTGTTCAGTGTGAAGTTTCGTGGTAGGAAAGAGTGGGTATTTCCTGCCTTTCCCTTAAAGATAGACCGTTTATTTCCTTTCTTAGGGCACTCTGCCTTGTTGCGAAACAGGAGTGAGTGGTGTGTTTTTGCTGAGGGTCTGTTTGCTCGGGTTTCCCTCAGTGGCTGGAGGCATTTGCTTCCCGTGAGAGAATGACTGGAAAGAGAGTGGCGCTTCGTTCCCAGCCCAACGAGACAGTTTCTCTCATGTTTTCTGCCCTGTTGTCAGTCTCTTATGAGAACTTGGTGGAAGGAAGCTCATGGAAAAGAGCTGATGACTTCAGTGTAGACTTGCTTTTGTCTACAGTTCCCACAGACTATTTGTTTAGCCCACTTTCGACCTGTAACATCCATTTACATCGTCATCGTTTTCTTCTTGCATACTAAAGTGGCAGTTATCTCTTTGTCCTGTGTAGCGCTAGAGAGGCTTGTTACCGTTGGTGTTCTTTTCTCCTGGTTATCTGGTAAGATGCTATGGGAACCAAAGAGAGTTATTTTCCAAGAAGATAGCAGCTAGCTGTGACAGGTATGACTATGGCATCATGAAAAATGTGCCTTGAAAGAGGCCATTAGATTTTACAGATCACTTGTGATTTCTGAAAACAGGACTAATGAAGAAGAGGGGGCAAAAGGAACTGCTGTAGTTGGAAGGTTTGTGAGCCTCCAGAATTTGTGATGTCTAAATCCTGGTCTTCTAAGGTGACAGCACTGAGGTGGGAACCTTTGTGAAGTGATTAGATCACTCAGGTAGAGCCTTCATTCACGAATGAGCTGGTTTGCAGCTTCTACCATGTGAAGAAGGTACAGTGAGAAGGTGCTGTCTGGTGGGAACTGACCCTCACTGGTCACCAAATCTGCCCATGCTTGAGCTTGGACTCTCTAGCCACTGCTATACCTGGAATACATTTCGGTTATCTGTGAGCTACTCAGTCTAAGACATTTTGTTGCAGCAGCCTGAGAGACGGCCAGTGGACTGAAAGGGAGGCCTTCCAGTGAGGCAGGAAAGGCAGCATGTGTAGATGACTGGGAAGTTTGGCATGAAAAGTAGCTCAAAGGATAATATTCTCAAATAAAATTGAAATAAAAAAATTTTAAAGTGCTTTCTTAGTTTCACCAGCCTATTCTTTTTGTTTAGCTAGTTATGTTAACCCTTTTGATGAAGACATTCATTAAAAAAAATTCTTCATCTCCTTTCAGACTTTGTTACCTTAGACCAGTGGTGGTGAACTTGTGGCACGTGTGCCACAGTGGTCATGCAGAGCCCTTTCTGGCAGCATGTGAGCCAGGTGTTTGAGTTGTTTTTTCCAAACAAAAACCTCAGTATTAAGGTTTAATTGTACTGCTGGCACTTGGCAACAAGTGAGTGGGTTTGGGCTGCAGTTGGGGCACTTAGCCTCTGAAAGGTTTACCACCACTGACTTAGAACAGTCCTCATGTAAATGGTGAGAGCTAATTTTAAGTGTTTGGGCACTATTAGAAGTTTTTGCATTCGCAAATTTTTACCTCATGATAAATCCATAAAGTTCATGGTATTATTCCTACTTTTACAGATATAAAACTGAGGCTCTGAGAAATTGTTTGGCCCAGCCTTAGCAAAATGTGGTCCAAGTTAGATATTTTTATATATGCCTAACATTTCTTGTTCCAAGCATCTAATAATGTGGTAAGGGAGATACATATGAATAAATTACAAAGTTGTTTAGTAAGTTAGACAACCATTAAAAATGAGCAATCTCTCTCTCTCTTTTTTTTTTTTTTTTTTTTTGTGGCATCGGGGATTGAACTCACAACCTCACACCTGCCAGACAGGCGCTTAAGTCACTGAGCCAAATGTCTGTACCTAGTTTTTTGAGACAGGGTCACACTGTGTAGTTCAGGCCGGCCTCAAACTCACTATGCTCCTCCTACCTCAGCCTCCCAAGTGCTGGGATAAAGGTGTGCGTCACCACGCCAAGCTTATCTCTATTGTCACTGAAAGAGGTTCATGTGGGTTAGAGAATAGAATAGAGATTATGATCCCAATTATTAACTAATTCAGCAAATATATTGAATACTTTGAGCTTCTATTCTATCACTAGGGGTGCTTGAATAAATAAGAATGTCCCTCTTATGGAGCTTATAGTGTCGGCTGTCAAGGTAGAGATGAAATTTTAAGAGGGAAGTTGGTATAAGAAGTCAAAGCAGTGAGTTCATCCATCAAAAATGTGTAATTGTTGAGAGAGGATACTCCCCTCCTTCTGCTCTCATTTCTGTATATATCGTGAGCAGAAACACTTAGCTGCTTTATTTGGCACTGTTATTTCAATCAATCTGGTGAACAGTTTGGAAGATGTAATATATCCAGAGGTAGAGGGCAAGATTGTTCATTGTCCAGTATAACAAAAATCGTATCTTCTCGGTGGGCATAGTTGCTCACACCCATAGTCCCAGCACTTGGGAGACTGAGGCAGGAGGATTGCCGTGAGTTTGAGGCCAGCCTAGCTTTGCAGTGATTTCAAGGCCAGCCTGAACTACATAATGAGACCTTGTCTCAAAGAAACAAGTCATCCGGACAAAGGTTAAGCAAGTTAGTTTGATAGGTTTGAATTCCCATATCTCAGGGTTCCTCAAACCCATCTCATGCCCAGCCCTCACCCAGGCCTCCTCTCAGGAATCAACATAAGCCTAAGCTTACTTACACTGCTTGTGTGCTGTGGATTGTAAAATGTTTTGCCTCTGACTTCAGAGTCTTGTGTCTTCTGCCAGCATCCAAGAAATGATCACAGGGTAATTGGCTGTGTTGCAAATAGGCCAGACCCGTCCCAGTTTTTAATGGCATTCAGTTACGAATTGACTTTTATTTTGAGAGAGCTCAGCTTCTTAAACTCAGGTTTCATGTCTTATGGTGTCTTAGCTTCTAGGAGCACACTCTGTGGGATGTCTGTATGACACAGTTTTATCTCCAAAGTTACATAAAAATGTCATTCAGTACCTATTTAGCTATGTCCTGTCTCAGTGCATATTTACAGGTATACGTTTCATCTGGAAGAGTTCTAGCCATAACAGCTCACTTTGTCTTCTGTTCTTTTGTGTCCACCACCATTTTCCCTAAAGTGGCTAGCTCTGAGTTTTTAAGCCCAGTTTTATAAAATTGGAAAGTTTTTCATATTTTACCATCTTCATGATTTCTGATTGCTGTCATATTGTTAATTTTAACATTTTATTAATTCTTTATAAATCAGTGGAATTACCAAATTTGCCCTTGGAAAATTAGGTTGTTTTATTCTAGTAAATTTAGGAGTTGCTGAGGATCCCTTCCCTATCCCCGCAGATTTCGTTTTTTAACCTATGTGTTTATTATCCTTTACCCAAGCAAATGATTTTTTTTTTTTTTTTTTTTGCACTGAGTATTGAGCTCACAACCTCATGCCTGACAGGCAGGCTCTGTGCTGCTGAGCTAAATCCCTGGCCCGCAAATGGATTTTTAAAACATTTGTTTCCAGTAGTGCGTAACTTTTTAGAACAGAAAATCAAATATGAAAGTTTGTTATGTAAAGTACTCATGAAAACACTTTGCTGAATTTTAGGTTGTTTTATTCTAGTAAATTCAGGAGTTGCTGAGGATCCCTTCCCCCTCCCCCCAAATTTCTTTTTTTAACCTATGTGTTTATTATCCTTTACCCAGCCAGCTTCCAGTTATGAATAAGAAGGAATAAAACAAGTTTGGCTCCAAGAAGATTTTGATCTTTGCACTGAATAGCAAGAAAATATAGTAGATAAATTTGTCCTTTGGGACAGTATACAGAAAACATACAATTAATTTAATTTGAGAGCTTATCAGCCTGGTTATTTACTTAGTGCTCTTTGTTATAAATTCAAGTGCCTTTCATTACAACTTTCAGGTGTATCTTTGGTAAAGATGATTCATTTCTTAGGGGGAGACATTTCTTTTTTTCAAAGAAGGAATTTTAATGTATTTTTGCAGTATTTTAACTATTCTGCTGCTGATAGCATTTAGGTGATTATATTTCATCCTTGTAAAGTTAACTAAAATTAAGATGTGTTTAAAAATCAACAGCATCATATTATTATCGTTTGCTGTCCTGTTTAAAGTTGAAAACCTTGCCCGGGACCATGGCGCATACTTGTAATCCCAGCACTCAGGCGTCTGAGGCAGGAAGATTGCTGCAAGCTTGAGGCCAGCCTGGGTTACATCAAGACCAACCTGAACTACATAGTGAGACCCTGCTCCAAAAAAAAAAAAAACCCCAAAACAAACAAACAAAAAAGGTTGAAAACCTTGCCTCACCATTGCCTTCTTTCTTTTCTTTTCTTTTTTTTCTTTTTTTCGGTACTGGAGATTGAACTCCCAACCTCGCGCTTGCCAGGCAGGCGCTTATGCCGCTGAGCTAAATCCTCAGCCCCTCCATTGCCTTCTTTTATCCCCATTCCCTGCCAGTGCTTTCATTGACATGTTGCTTATTGTCTTTGTCCTTTTATGAGGGGAGGAGTTCTTTTTCTGTTTCTTCATGGCATTTCTAGCTTCTAGAACTTTACTTGGAACAATGTGAATACTAAATAAATATTTGTGGAATGAATGAAAAAAAAATGTCAGTGGTCCGGACACTGTGCTAAGCTCCTTTTGTCCTCTAATCGGAAAGGAGATATGCTAATGCTGAAACTAGGACTTGGAGGTGATGTGCCCAATATCCCTCAGTTTATTGGTGCTGGAGCTGACACACAGCTTGAATCTACTTTATAACCGATCCTAGGCTCTTAACTTCAGTGCGATAGATTTCTGAACATTAGATTGTGTGATTTATTTAGTTCTTTCTTTCTTTTTAAACAGGAAGAAAAGAGTTTATCCAAAGATTGAAACTTGAAGCAACCCTAAATGTGCACGATGGCTGTGTAAGTAATGGTTAATTCTCAACCATAAAGGGCTTTAGTAATGTGTTTACATGTTTGACCAAGTGCTCCAATCCTTCTGGAAGGGACTGTGACTAACTTTAATCAGATGAGAATAAAGATTTATTTTAAAGCACAAAAGTATATTTGAATTTAGAGAAATATGTGCGGGATTTTTTGAAGTGTAGGTAAATGTTGTAACACTAAAGGGCTCCATTTCATTCATTGTGCTGAAACTGCTTTTGTGGACGTTATTAGTGACTCCTATCTGCAGATCTAGTGGTTACTTCTCAGAAATTTTAGCTATCATTTGAACATATCTGTTTTTTTCTTAAAGACTTCTTTGTGTTGATACTACATTCTCTTGCTTTTCTCCTTTTTCTAGTGACTGCCTTTCTATGTCTTCTTAGGTGACTCTTGTACTTCTTGACCTTCAAATGTTAGGTGGACAAGAGCTCTGCCCTGGGTCCTTCCACCACCTTTCTCTCTAGCACTGAATGAGCTGGTCCAGTCCTAAGGCTAAAAATGGTGTGCCTTTCATCTCTTCATAGAGCACCTCTTCCAGTACCCAACTGTACTTAACATTTTCAGTTGTATATCTCATAGGGCACCCTAAATTTAACAGGTCCCAAACAGGACCCTTTTCTCTTTAATCTCTATTATAAAAATGTCTGACGTAATTTTCATATATTGCCTGGGTCTAGATTATCATGATTTTGTCACATTTTCTTTTATATTTCAATTTTCTTTTTCTATTATATTTTTTATTAATGCCTGTTAATATTACAGAAGATTGAATTTCTTTTTTTTATTCTTTTTTTTTGCAGCACCGGGGATCAAACCCACAACCTCATGCCTGCCAGGCAGGCACTTAAGCCACTGAGCCAAACTCCCAGCCCTAGTTTTTTGAGGCAGAGTTGCACTGTGTAGCTCAGGCTGGCCTTGCACTCACATTGTAGCCCAAGCCGGCCTCAAACTCACAATGCTCCTCCTACCTCAGCCTCCCGAGTGCTGGGATTAAAGGCGTGCGCCACCACACCCGGTTTAAAAGATTGAATTTCAATGTATTTTCTGTGGATATAGCATATTTTGATCGTATCCATCTCCCCATTTACTCTCCAAGTATATACCCTTACTCCCCTTCCTCTTCTTCTTGTCTAATAACAGTTTTCCTTCCTCTTTCATGACATCTTTTTTTTTTTTAATTTTACATATGAAGGAAAAGGTGAATACTTGTTTTTCTTCTTTGGATCTGACTTCATTTAACATGGTAATTTCTCCAGTTCCACCCATTTTGCTGCAGTGACATATTTTTATTTTTTTATCTTTTGTGTGTGTATGCGTGGTACTGGGGATTGAACTCAGGGCCTTTCCACTGTGCTACATCACCAACCCTTTTTACATTTGTATTTCGAGACAAGGTCTTGCTAAGTTGCCCAGAATGTTCTCAAATTTGTGATCCTCCTTCTTCAGGCACAGAGTTCTGACATTGTAGGTGCACACCACTATGCCTGGCCAATTTTGTTTTTCTTTGTGACTGAATGATACTCCATTGTCCTTTTTATACATTTATCTATTGATGAGTCCCTAGGCTAGTTCAGTATCTTGGCTATTTTGAATTGTGCCACAGTAAACATGGGTATGTTGATATCCTATAATATGCTGACTTTCTTTGGGTATGTACCAAGTAGTGGTATAACTGAGTCACGTGTTAGTTCTATTTTTAGTTTTTTAAGGAATGTCCACACTGATTTTCATAATTGCTGTACTAATTTACATTTCTATCAGCAGTATAGAAGAGTATCTCTCCTCCTCCTCACCAGCATTTATTATTTTTTGTGTTCTTGATAATGACTATTCTGATTGGGGTGAGATGGAACCTTGGTATAGTGTTGATTTGCATTTCCCTAATGGCTAAAGATGTTGAACATTTTAAAAATACAATTATTGGCCATTTGTACTTCGAGAATTATCTGTTCTTTTGCCCACGTATTGCTTTGGTATTGTTTTCTTGGTGGTGTTTTTTTGAGATCTTTAGATGTTAATCCTGTGTTAGAGTAGAAGCTGGCAAAGATTTTCTCCCATTCTGTAGGCTGTCTTTTCACTGTTTGCTGTTTTCCTTGCTTTGCAGAATTTTTAAGATTTCCTATAGTTTCATTTGTTGATTCTTTTTGTTATTTCCTATGTTATTGAAGTTCTATTCAGGAAATCCCCTGTGCCTAATAGCTTCAAGTGTTCCCCTATGTTTTCTTTTTGCAATTTCAGAGTTTTAGGTCTCATTCTTAGCTCTTTGATCCATTTTGAATTGATTTTTGTACAGTGTAAATGACAGGGATCTAGTTTCAGTATTCTACATACAGATACCCAAGTTTTCCAGCATCATTTGTTAAGAGGCCATCTTCTCCAGTGAATGTTTTTGGACTGTTAAGAATAAGAGGGTGTAGTTGCCTGGCTTTGTTGGTATGTTTTTTTCCCTCATGTGGTAGGTGCATTTTATTGCTTTCCTTTAGGATCCTTCTACAAAAGAGCAAAGCTAAAAACCAAAGCCCTGGAAAGCAGTGAGAACCTTCCTTGTCCTAGGAGTCCCAGGAACCATGCTGAGCCCAGCACCTCACTGCCAGGGGCCAGTGGCACACTGTCATCCAGGGAGGAGCAGAGGCCAGGGCCTTCCCCAGGAGCTAGTGTAGGTAGATACAGTCAAATCTGAAGGGGCAGTGGTCACTGTCCCACATGAAGAGCCAGCATTGGATCTGGCTGCCGCTCCTTGAGGTCCAGGCTCAAAGGAGCTCCCAAAAGCTCCCAGACAAGGTCTGATTCGAGCTGAGGCTCCTGGGTGCTGCTGGGGAGGGAGGCTGCTCGCCCCACTATGGCTGCGGTGGCCAGTCCTACAGGATTCATCCCGGCTGCAGCCACTGGAGAGAGCTTTTTTGTATGTTTTTTTATTCTGTTTTATTGGTCTATGTGTCTGGTTTTTTTCCTGGTACTGGGAATTGAACTCAGGACTTTTGCCTTGCCAGGCAGGTGCTTGTGCTGCTAAGTTGTATCCCCAGTACCCTGTGTGTCTAGTTTTGTGCCAGTTCCATGCTGACTTTGTGACTATGGCTTTGTAGTAATAGTTTAAAATTAGCTATCATGATGCCTCTGTCCTTGCTCTTTTTGCTTAGGATTGCTTTGGCTATTCTGGGTATATGAATTTTAGTATTTTTTTCTAGCTCTGTAAAGCATGTCACTGGAATCTTGGTGGGGATTGTATTGAATCTACATTGTTTTTGGTAACATGGCCATTTTAATAATATTAACTATCAATCTGTGGACTATCTTTTTGTCTCCTAGTGGCTTCTTCATTTCTGTGTTTCATAATTTTTATATAGAGTTCTTTTACCTCCTCAGTGGGCTTGGTTTCTAGGGATTTTATTTTTTGAAGCTGTTATGACTGGAATTGTTTTCCTAATTTCTTTTTCAGTGAGTTCCTGATTAGTGCATACAAAAGTTACTGATTTTTTTTTTAATGTTGACTTTGTATCCTGCTACCTAGCAGAATTTGTGTTATCAGATCTAAAATCCTTTCCATGCCGTCTTGAGACTTTTCTAGGTGTACGATTATAGTAAATCCCTGATTTAGGAACGTTTGAGTTGCCAACTTTAACAAGTGTACTGTATAAGATTCATAAGTATACAGTTTAAGGGCAGATGAATTTACTGCTGAATTTTACCAAACCTTTAAAGAAGAGCTTACTTTGTTGAATTATGAATGAATCAGACTTCCTTATATTCTCCCAGTGTGGAGCTTGTTCGTAAGTTGGGGACTTACTGTATATTCAAGTAAGGATATAAATAATTTGACCTTTCTATTTGTATCCCTTTTATTTCTTTCACTAATTGTCTAATTGCCCTAAAATTTCAAGTATGATAATGAGTACAAGTGGTGAGAGTGGCCATCCTTGTCCCATTCCTGATTTTAGAAGAATGTTTTCAGTTTTGCCCAATTCAGTTATGATGTTGTCTATGGGTTTGTCATAAATAATCTTTATTATGTTGAGGTAAGAGGCTTTTATACAGTACCTGGCTTCTTCAGGGCTTTTGTCGTGAAGGGATGTTGAATTTTGTTGAAAGCTTTTTCTGCATCGGGAAAATCATGTGATGATTTTTATCCTTGACTCTATTTATGTGGTATATTAGGTGTGTTTTGTCTTTTTTTGCTATACTGGGGATTGAACCCAGGGCTTTCACACTGAACAACATCCTCAGCCTGTTCTTATATTTTATTTCAAGACAGAGTCTTGCTAAGTCACTAAGTTGCCCAAACTGGGCTTAAAGTCTCAATCTTTCTGCCTTAGCCTCTCAGATTGTATATTATGTTTTTTGATTTCCATTTGTTGAACCATCCCAGCATACCTGAATCGAATTTTCTTGGAATAGTAAATGCTGTTTTTAATGTGTAGTTGAATTGTTTGGAAGTATTTTATTAAGGGTCTTCGCATCTATATTTATTAGGGATACGTATTATAGTTTTCTTTCTTCTTGTTGTGTCACAACATATTTGTATGATATTGGCCTTATGGAATGAGTTTGGAAGAGTTTCTTCCCTTTCTGTTACATGGGATAATTTGAGGAGCATCGGGTTAGCTCTTCTTTAAAGGTTTGGTAAAATTCAGCAGTAAATTCATCTGCCCTGGGGAGATCTTTTATTACTGCTTAATTTCATCACTTGTTACTTCTCTGTTTAGGTTATTAAATATCCTCTCGGTTCAGTTTTTTTAGGTTTTCATATATGTCTAGAAATTTATGTATTTTTTATGGATTCTCAGATTTACTAGAATATATGTTTTCAAAATAGTGCCTAATGGTTCTCAGGGTTTCAGTAGTGTCTGTGCATAAGTGCTTCTGAAGCAAAGACCTAGTAGTGGCTGTTGTAACATCCCCCTTTCCATCCCTAATTTGTATTGATTTTGGTCTTACCAGTCTTTTCAAAGAACCAGCTCTTTTTGTCATTGGTCATTTGTATTCTTATAGTGTCTGTTTTAGCTCTGAATTTTATAATGTCCTATCTTCTGCTGGATTTGTTTTGGTTTGTTCTTGATTTTCTAAAACTTTGAGATGTATCATTAAATAATCTATTTGAGATGACTGATTTTTTGATGTAGGCATTCGTAGTCATAGTATAAACTTTATTGTGGAACTGCCTTCACTGTATCCCAGAGATTCTAGTATGATGTGTTTCCATGTTCTTTCTAGAAATTTTTAAATTTTGTCTGATTTCTTCAGTGAGCCAGTGATTATTTAAAATGAATTGTTCAATCTCCATGTTTGTATAGTTTCTATAGTTTTTCTTTCTGTTGATTTCTAGTTTCATTCCATTAAGCTCTGATAGCGTGCAAAATATTTCAGTTTTTTTGTATATGTAAGAATTAATTTATGGCCTTAATGTCATGTATTTGGAGAACTTTTAGTGAGCTAATGAAAAAAAGGTGTGTATTCTGTAGTTGTTAGATGGAATGTTTGGTAGATGTCTGTTAAGTCCATTTGATCTATAGTGTAGTTTAACCCTGATATTTCTTTGTTAACTTTTTATTTGCATCACCTCTTTATTGGTGAGAGTGTCCACTGTTACTGTATTATGAGTTGTGTTTACCTTTATGTTGAATAGTATTTGTTTTATGAAATTGGATGCACTGGTGTTTGATGCATATGTATTTATAATTGTTGTACCTTAGTGAATTATTCCTTTTCCAATATACAGTGGCTTTCTGACCACTATATATTGTCTCTTCTGACTAGTTTTGTCTTGATTTCTGCTTTTGTGAGATGCTAATATAGCTGGCTCCTGCTTGTTTTCTGATTCCATTTGCATGGAATATTGTTTTCAATCTTTCACTTTGAGCTTGTATTTCCTTGGTGAGGTGTGTTTCTTGGAAGTAGCAAACAGTTGGGTCTTGTGTTGTAATCCAGTCTGCCAGACTGTGACTTTTAATTGGAGGATTAAAATTATTTATATTCAGAGTTATTATAGAAAAGTTTCTACTGGTTCCTGTCATTGTGTTGTTTTTTTAGTGCCTGATTCTTTACTAATCTCAGTAGCTTATATACTGAGATTAATTTATCAATAGCTTATCTACTCTTTCTCTTTTGTGTGCACTATTCCTTTAATTATCTTTTGCAGTGACTAGCTTGGTGGAAAAAGAAAAATAGTACAGAAAGTTTCTCCATGCCAAGGTGTTTAGACAGGTAAAGTTTCTTTCGAGGACCTGTAGTATTAGAATTCACCAGGTAGGAGGGAGAGATAGTGAGTAGAAATTGGGGCCTGTTTTGTTTCAACATCCATTTAATAGGCTGTTCCTGTGTGAGCACTGAGCCCTGCCCTGTCTTTTCTGTTGGGTAGGCCGAATCAGTGGTGTGTTGTCTCCCTTAGGGTGGTATTCACTCCACAGGGTTTTAGCATTTGCCTGTGCAACCTGGAACCACTGCTATCTCTAACCAGCTTTGTGCTCTATGAGTTGGTGAGGTACCCCACTTGCTGCAGAGGCTTCCTTGTCCATGCAGCTAGGGAGGCACCAAATGTCCAAGCAGAAGTATATTATCATACAGGTTGATGAATGAGGAAACAGACAGCTGAGTTCTGTGCTGGAGTGGGCAGCATGGGGATCATGTAACCTGATGGTCTTGGTTGCTGTGCTTTTAGATTCAACCCCTCAAAAAAAGCTGTATGATGAGTCTTGCTCCTCACCACAGAGGGTGGAGCTGCTGACCACCCTTCCTTACCTGAGTGCCCACTGCTTAAACTTCTCAGGGGTCTGCAGTTAGCCCTTCTCCACAAATGTCTTTTGGCTGTATCTCACACAGTCACTGTGGCAGGGTGTCAGTAGGGATCCTAAAGTGTGGTTTTCTATAGCTTTATCACTGGAGTAGCTCCATGGCAGTAAGCCCCCTCTCAAAAAGTGACTCCCTATGATACTACCACTCCAAGATACGGTGAGCACTGCAGTGGTTTCTTCTTCAGAGCTAGCATGCTGGGTGAGGGGTTGCTTTCAGAGAAAATCCCCACAGTGGATTTACAGCTTGCAATGACTGTAAGTTTTTCCTGGGGCTGGTACTGTTTGTCTTCTGTTCTCCTCCAGGCCGCTGGGAGCCAAGGTTGGTGAGGACTGTTCTCTTTTCCTCTGTGTTGCTTGTCTGTTTTTAAATGCTTTTTAGCCTTCCAGTCATCTCTGCTTGATTCCTAGAGTGCTGCTTTTATTCCTCCTTGCTAAGTATGTGTTTTCTAGCTATCTTGATTCCAGCTTGTGGAGATACTGAAGCTGCTGCCTGCACCTACTCTGTCCTTTGAGTCAAATATCTATTTCATTTTTCTTCATGTTTTCCCCCTTGCTAAAAGAATTTTAAAGCAAGTCTGAGATATCATATCATTTTATACTGTAAGTGGAGGCCTAAAAGCAGGAGACACTTTTATAATAACCAAAATGCCACTATGTCATTTAACAAGAGCAACTAGTATGTTGTTGGTATCATATGCTATACAGTTCATAATCAAGTTTCCCTTACCTTGTTATAGTTTGTTCAAAGGATGACTCAGGCCAGTGCCCCATACCTCATTTACTGTACTTGTTAAATCTCTATTTGTCTGAAGCAGTTGCCCCCATTTTTTGTACCTGCCAGTGAATTGTTCCAGAAACTAGGTCATTTTTCCTGGAGTAGTGATGGCGAACCTTTCAGAACTTTGTGTGTCTGTGTGTGTGTGCGTGCGTGTGTGTGTGCTGCGAATTGAACTCAGGACCTGACGCTTGCCAGACACATGCTGTGCCACTGAGCTATATCCCTGGCCCCACTTTCAGAGCTTTTAATGATAACAAAGGGCTGACTGCAGCACAGGTGCAATAGTTTCATCACCACTGTCCTAGAGAATGTTTCATATGCTAGATTTATTGGTTTATTTTCTTGTGGTATCACTAAATTACTGCTGGATGTTTGATTAGATTCTGATTCATATTTCTTGGAAGAAATATTTACAGGTCATACTGTGTGCTTTGTGTTGAATAAGGAAGCACTCAGTGCTTCGTTGTTCTACTTTCAATGATGCTAAACTTTATCATAGGATTTGAACTGTCAAAACAAATACTTGATTCCCCCTAAATTTGCTACTGCCTATATTTCAGTAAATAGGACTGCCATTCATTTACTTGTTTTAGCTGAAAAATTTCAAGTTATCTTTGATAATCTCTCACCTGAATCTTCCACACTCAGTCTGTCACGGAAAAAATTTTACCTCTAGATCTCATCTGCAGTCCTTCCACTTGGTCCTTTCTGCCCCCACCTAACTGAGGCTATCTGCATCATCATGTTCCCTTCTTCTTCCTCCACCTCCTCCTCCTCCTGTTTGTGTTTTTTGTGGAATTAGACTCATGCATGCTGGGCAAGTGCTGCACCCTCAGGCGCTGGGCAAGTGCTGCACCCTCAGGCGTAAGCTGTCCTCTTTTTGTGTTTGGAATAGTGCAGTATTCTCTTATTTGGTCTCTGTGTCCAACATTTTCCTATGTGTCCAACAGATACTACATTATATGTACAAATAAAATAATGGCATTACTTTTGTATTATTCCCTCTATTTTTCCTCATAGCTTTGTAAGGTTTATACTATGGTTGACAAAAGCAGAAGGGCTGAAAAGTATCTTTATGAAACAAATCCTATTACCTGAGTTTGCTGCCCTGGCTTTTATTACCCACAAGAGTTAGATGGACAAATAAGAGCTTGCAGTCACTGGAAATCAAAGTGTGCACCAAGTACACCTCTACTTTATATATGTCTTATACCTACAACTCACTTTCCCCATTTCTGTGACGCTTATCTCCTTACTTTTTTCACCTCTTTTTTCAAGCATTACCTATCACAGACGCTTTCCTGGACCATACTAATTAAATAGCATGCCAACCCTTGATTAGTATCTTTCTCTATATGCTAATTTCCCATCCTCACCTTCCATGGTGCTTATTATCTGGCATTGCAAATATATAAATGCATCTATTTGTTTATAGCTTACACTCACCTTCTCCCCTGCCCTTGTACACTGGACTTAGTATCTTCAGAAATGTTTTTTCTCATTTAGTATCAAGAGGAATACATAGCACATATGTGGCACTTACTGATTGTATTATGTGTTAGAATGAATGAATGAATGAATTTGCCTGCCTGCCTCTCTGCTTGCAATACTGGGGATTGAACCCAGGGTCTTCACACAGAGAGCTACATTCCCAGACTTTTTTTTTTAATTTGAGACACAGCCCCACTACATCGTTAAGTTGTCCAAGCTGAGCTCAAACTTCCTATACTTTTGTTTTAGGCACCCAAAGTGCTGGGATTACAGGTGTTTTCCACTAGTAGATTTCATAAATTTATGAAACCTCAGATCAAATCTTTTATGTTACTTGAAAGATAACTTCCCAGTGATAATTGCAAATGGATTCGCCATAATGTGTACTTGCCGTTATGGTATTCTCAAGTTTTTACAAGCTGCGTATTCTATATTTTCCCATCTTTAAACTTATCTTTCAGGTTTTACTGAGTATATTCTCAAATAATTTCCTAAATGTGAGTGGAAAGTAGACTTTCCTATGAGTTTAAACATCTTTTTTTCTATCTTTATACTTACCGATTTGGTTAAAGCATAGAAGTATATTTTGGACATTATTTTCACTCAGTGTTTTTCCCATTTTGTTTGTTTTTTATTGTTGTTTTTGAGACAATGTCACACTGTGTAGCCCAGTCTGGTCTTAAATTTGCCATCCTTCCACCTCAGTCTCCTAAGTGCTGGTGTTACAAGTGTCCACCACTATGCCTACCTTCACTCAGTATTTTTGAAGTCCCTGTATGAGTTCTTTCTGGAATCCATTGTGGCTAATAAGAGTGATGCTGCTCTAGTCATTTTTAAAATGCATAATGATTTTATTTACTTTTGTGAATTAAGTCTTTATTTGTGTTTAAATTTTTCTTCACTGCACGGAGATTTTGACTTTACATGAAGTGTGCAATTTGATAAGTGTAACATCCATGAAGTTTTATTACTAGTCAAGTAATGAAAATATTAGTCACCCACTTATATCAGTGAACCCTCTCATTCCTTAGCACCTTCAACCTTAGTCAACCATTGATCTCCCTTATATTATTGCAAGTTAGTTTATGTTTTCTAGAATTTTATATAAACACAATCATCCAGTGGATTTTTTGGGGGGAGGAGGTGCAAAGGATGGAAGCCAGGGCTTTTTGCATGTGGAGACAGGCACTCTACAACCCATACATACTTCCAGTGCCTGTTCTTTTTTTCAAATTAATTAATTAATTGCTTCTTTTACACTAAGGTTTACTTTGAATAATTATTTTGGTGTTTTGTGTGTTTTTAAAAAAGTGTCTTGCTGTGTTGCCCAAGATAGCCTTATCATCCTTGTGCCTGAACCTTTTGAGTAGGTGAGATTACAGTTACAAGCCACTGTACACAGCTTGAATAATTATTTTGGATTGATTTATGCTGTCGAGTGTATCAATGTTTTGTTACTTTTTATCTAAGTAGCATTCCTTACGTGAGTGTACCATAATTTATGTATTCGCCTGTTGATGGGCATTGGGTTCATTCCAGTTGGGAACTGTTACAAATAAGGTTTCTATGAATATTTGTGTGTAGTTGTTGCATGGACATAGTGCTTTATTCTTCTTTGATAAATATCTAGACATGGAATGAATGGATCACACAGTAGGTGCATGCTTAACTTCTTAAACAAACTGTTTTTCAGTTATTGTGCCATTTAATATTTCTGCCATTCATATAGTACTCTCTTATCTGTGGTTTTGCTTTCCATAGTTTCATTTACTCAAGATTGACTATAACCTGAAAGTATTCAATGGAAAATTACAGAAATAAACAATTGACAGATCAAAATGTGCATCATTCTGAGAAGAGCTAGTGCCTTCCCACTCCGTCCTGCATAAGCCATGAATCATCCCTTTGTCTCACATATTCATGCCGTGATGCCACCCACCCATTGGTCACTCAGTAACCATTTCAGTTTCAGAAACTTGTGTTCAAATAGCCTGCACTTTTAGTAACAGCCCACAAAAGGAGTGTTGTGATGCTGGCAATTCACATATGCCAGAGAGAAGACAGACGGTACTTCCTCTACATGAACAAACAAAAGTTTTTGACTTAATAAGGAAAAAAGAGCTTCTGGGAAGATGGCAGAACAGTAAGCAGTAAACAGCTTCTCTGAGAGATACAGTCCAGATGCTGGAATATAGCATCGTGGGGAAGACAAGAGGGAAGGAAGTGGGTCCGCTGGACCCAGGAAGAATCTAAAGTGAGAATTGAAGCCCACAGAAAGAGTAAAAAGAAAAACTTGAAAAAGAAGGCAGTAGCTAGCAGCACCTTCGCCCAGATCCAGACCCACTGTGTAAGAGTTGCTGTTGTAACCTGGGGATACATGATCAAGGTGACGTGGCAGCTGGTGACCCTGGAGGCCTCTGCAGAGAGGCAGCATTGGAGGTGACCAGCAGTGGAGGGGAGCAGCGGAACTGGAAGACTGCACTGGTTGGTGGTGAGTGCAGAGGACTCAGTCCTCCCACAGGAGAGAGCAATTGGCCGGGAATCATTTTGGAGTCAGGCCAGATAAGTTCGGAACCAGAACTGCTGCTGGCTTCCTCCAGCAGCTCCTAGCTGAGTACAGACCTGTGGAAATTGCTTGGACTGAACCCCACCTCCACATGCATTCTAGCCGCTGTAGCGAAGGTTCCCTGCGGGTAGCCAGCTCTGTCTGGAGGTGGTGGCTGGCCCCGCCTCCATGCACACTCCAAGGGCGGTAGTGGAGGATCCCATCTGGTGACTAGTCCAGGTCTGCAGGCGGCAGCCAGCTGTTCCCCTGCACACACTCCACCAGCCATCTGGGAGCCAACGCAGGCTGGGAAAAGCAGCAGAGAGCCCTGCACCAGTGCACCCAATGGCCACCATCTGATACCCATAGCGAGCACTGCCTAGAAGAACCAAACAGTCTCATTTCAGAGAAATTGTAGTCAATGTGGGAAGTGTCTGGGACCCCAGTACCCATTTGTCCAGAAGAACCCAGGAATATGTCAAGACAAAGAAGCAAAAGGCAGTCTCTGGCCTCTGGTCCAAGCAGAGCAAGTCCAGAAGATGCAAACATGGCAGAAATCAGGCGTTGCACACCTGAAGCTTCTGAAGTGATCACAACTGAAGAAACAACTTCATGAGGCTATAAAAGAAATTAGAGCAGAAATACTAACTCAGGTAAAAGAAGAAATGAAAAACAAAACAATTGCTAAGCTTCTAAAGAAGACATAGATTTTAAAAACAATGGAGGAGCATAGGAAAATGAGGGAAACCATGGATGAACAATACAAAAAAGATTTAGAATACATGAAACAGATTTAAAGAGATGTCCAAATTAAAAACTCTGTTGAAAGCTGGCAAAACCACTTGAAAACTCTATTGAAAGCTGGAAAAACCACTTGAAAACTCTATTGAAAGCTGGCAAAACCACTTGAAAGAAACTGTAGATAGACTTTCAAACCTTGAAGACAGGTTTGCAGCTTGTGATTGTGAAAGGAAAGATCTCTTAACAAGGAACCTGGAAGTAACAATTCAACAGCTGCAAGACAACCCAAAGAAACATAACTTAAGACTAATAGGTGTGAGTGGAAAAGCAGGGGTCAACACAAATGACATTAAAAGTCTGTTTACAGAAATAGTATCAAAACTTCCCAAGCATGGGAAAAGGAAGTGACATTCAGATAAGTGAAGCGTATAGAACTCCAGCTAGCCATAACCAAAATGAATCTATACCCAGACATACAATAATCAAGATCCCAGAAGTTCAACACAAGAAGAGAATATTAAAAGTTTTTAAAGAAACAGATTACCTATAAAGAAAAACCCATCAGAATCATGACAGATTTCTCAACACAAACCATCAAGTCAGGAAGAGCTTGGAGTGAAGTATTTCAAGTCCTGAAAGAAAACAACTTCCAACTCAGTTTGATGTACCCTGCAAAACTATCTTTCAGAATTAATGGAGAAACAAGATACTTCCATGACAAAGAACAACTGAAGGAATTCATGAACACCAAACCAACCCTACAAAGAATACTGAAGGACATTCTAGAGAGAGAGAAAAAAGACCACAGCTCCAGAAACAGTGGCAGAGGGGTATCACCGAGCAGGGCAGACTGTTAAATGGAAAGGATAAGTAAGCAGCCAGTGACAGGAAAATAGCATGGTAGAGATGAGGCAGTGCATGTTGGCCATAACCATTAATGTAGATGGCCTCAATTCACCAATAAAAAGAAACACAGGCAGAGTGAAACAGGAGACAGGATCCATTGATATGCTTTATACAAGAAACACATTTAACTTGAAAGGTGGTTCATAGACTGAAAGTCAAAGGAGAGAGAACAATGTTGTATGTGACAGGAAACCAGAAAGAAGTGGGGGTAGCTTGCCCATTAGCTGCAGAGTGGACAAGTAAGACATGGCATTTTTATGCAATGGAAAGCTACTCAGCCATGAAGACAGATAACCTGGAGTCTCTTGTAGGTAAATGGATACAACTTAAGATCATGCTTATGAATGAAATGATTGAGTCACATGGGTAGACATCGCATTGTCTCTCTAGTATAAAAAACTAAAGGAGTTAATGGAATCCAAAATATACAATACTTATTGTGAAAGTGAAAGGGGAGGAAATGTCTAAAAAGGGAATGTAGTGACCATTGTTAATCTATTATCATGATTTGAATCCCGTGTTGTTTTCATTGTTCTGTGTAGTTTGGTTTTATTCTGTTTCATTTTGTCTAATTTTATATATTTGATGGCATGGACAACTATTTCAAAGATAACAAAATATACTATGGTAGCCATTATTGATTTGCTCTTGTCTTGTTTTGAAGCCCTGTATTGCTTTGTTGTTTTATTTTGAGTGATTTTATTCTATTTTGATTTGTTTGATTGTATTATGTCTGATGATACAGGCATTATGGTAACCACTATTATTTTGAAGTCCTGTATTGCTTCCATTGTTTTGTTTTTACTGGTTTTATTCTGTACTGTTTTGTTTGATTTTATTAGGCCTGATGGTATGGGCAGTTAATTTGAAGATAACAAGAGGCATTCTGGTAGCCATTATTGATTTCCTTTTATATTTTTTTGAAGTCATGTACCATGTTCATTGTTTTTGTTTTGATTGACTGCATTCTGTTTTATTCCATTTGGTTTTATTCTCTTCAAAATAAAAAAATAAGGAAAGAAAAAAGTCATATGCTGAAGTTTTTGAGATCTTTGTTGGGAAAAAATTTTTTCAATAAAGCTGTCATGGTGACTTTGCTATCACATCTCAAGCTGCAAAAGTTACTACAACAGTGCATGATAAATGTTTAGTTAAGATGGAAAAGGCCAGATGCGTGTCTGTAATCTCAGCACTTTGGGCAGGTGAATCACAAGTTCAAGCCCAGTATAGGCAACTTAGTGATTTAGCAAGACCCTGTCTCAAAAATTTTTTTAAAAGAACTGGGCATATAGCTCTGTGCAAAGCTCCTGGTTCAGCTTCTAGTAACACACACACATGTAGACAGACACACACACACACAAAACAATAAATTTGTGGGTGGAAAATATGAACAAAATGCATTTCAGTCAAGGGTCCTGTAAGCATGGATCCATTATGAACACTTCAGCAAGAGATCCCCTGAAATGAATGATATGCCATTTGTGCAAATGGGAGTTGGTTACACAGATTCAGGAGTAAGTTTGAACTAAAAAGTATAAAAATTACAGGATAGACTGCATTTGCCAGTTGAGAAGTGGTTGATGTATTTCTGGCAGAGTTGAAGAAGTTAATAAAGGAGAAAGGACACCATTCAAAGCAAGTCTCCCAATTGTGATGAAAGAGAGCCCTGTGTTAGATGATGTTCAGCCATGCATAATATACGAAATGAAGAATTTACACACTTCCGAAAACAAAAATGGCTGACTGTGTTCTGGCAATATAATCAGAAAGCATGGGTGACAGACATCTTGTTTATGAAATGGTTCCACCTAGAAGTTCATTACAGAAGTGAAAAACAATACTTGGAAGCAAAAGGATGGCAATTTAAAGTCCTATTAATAATAGACAGTGCACCTGGATATTTTCAGTCTGTTTGGTATGAAAATGAAAAAGTTGAGGTAGTCTGTTTACCTCCAGATATAACCTCATTGCTTCAAACTCTTAACTCTAGGGCACTGTCCAGTTTGTCCAGGCCACAGATACTTGCCTGGTATTTGCTCACTTACCATCAGCAATTGATGCAGAGTATGATCTACCCATAATATAGTCCTGGAAACCATTTCTATTGCCAATGCAAAAACATTCATCAAAGCTACTGTGGGAGACGTAAAACCAGAAATTGTAAGTGCATGCTGGAGAAATTTATGAAGTCATGAATGATTTTAAAGGCTTCTGGGGTTGATGGAGAAGTGAGGAGAATTATTCATGCACCAAGACAAATTGGTGGGGAGGAATTTGCCAGCATGGCTGATGAAGACAGAAGAATATACTGAGGGCCATGGAGAAGTGTTAATAAACGAAGCTTTAGAAGGACTTGTCGAATCACCTGCAGAAGATGAAGAATAAGAAATTGAAGAAGGGCCAGGTGTGGTAGTGCACGTCTGTAATTCCAGTGTCGGGCAGGCTGAGGCAGAAGGGTCACCATGAGTTAGAGGCTGACCTGGGCTACATAGTGAGTTCAAGGCCAACCTCTACTACGTAGCCAGATCTTGTCTCAAAAAACAAAAGAAAGACATTGAAGATGAACTGGCAATATAGACGTTAATGAAATTTATTTATTTTGAATTGCACAGAAATTATAGGGCAGAATTATGAAATTAAATCCTCAAGTGGAACGCAGTAATAAAGGCACCTGTATGATCACCAATGTAATATAACTTCTGCAGCCACACTTGTTTTTTTTTTTGAGTCAGTCACTATGTTGTGCAGGTTGGCCTTGGGCAGCAACAATTTGATGAGGCAAAAAGAAAGCAGAAAGTATTCTACAGAAATAAGGGAAAACTACTGTATCATTTGACATTACTAACGGTGATATGTAGGGTTCTAGTTTCTTGACATCCTTGCCCATTCTTGTTATTTTTTTACTTTTAAAAACTGGTTTGAAGTGGTAATGTATTGTAGCTTTGGTTTTCATTTCTCTAATGACTATGCTGAGCGACTTTTTATGTACAAATTAGTCATTTATTCATTCACATATCTTGTTTGGAGAAATGTCTATTCAAACTCTTTAATTTTTTTTTTTTTTTGGTACCAGGGATCAAACTCATGACCTCGCGCTTGCCAGACAGGTGCTTATGCTGCTGAGCTGTATCCTCAGCCCATATATATGTTTTTTTGTTTTGTTTTGTTGTTTGTTTGTTTGTTTGTTTGTTTTTGGTTTTCTTTGGTAGTGCCAGACATCAAACCCAGGACATTGTGCATGCTATCAGGTGCTTTGTTGCTAAGCTATACCTCCAAAACTGTTTACATATTTTTAACTCAGTTATCTTTTTGTTGTTGAGTTGTATTTAAATATTCTGTGTAATAGAATCTTGTCAGATACATGATTTGGAAATATTTCACCCATATTCTGTGAGTTGTCTTTTCACTTTCTTGATAGTGATATTTTGATTTTAAAAAGCTTTAAATTTTGATGAACTCTATAATTCCTTTTTTTGTTGGTTTGGTTAGGTTTTTTGATGTCATATTTAAGAAACTTTCACTTAATCAGAGTTCATAAATATTTATGCTCATTTTCTTCTAAGAATTTTATACTTTTAACTCTTAAATTCCAGTCTTTGATTTATTTTCAGTTAAATTTTATATATGATGTGAAATAGTGGTCCAAATTCTGTGTTTGTATGTGTGTGCTTGTGCGCATGTGTGTGTGTACATGCTAATGGATATGTAGTTGTACGTGTGCCATTTGTGGAAAAAAGTTTTGTTTTGTTGAATGGTCTTGAACTTCTTGTCAAACCATTTGCCCATAAAAGTAAGTTTATTTCTGGATACTTATCCCATTCCATTGATTTATATGTGTCTCTGCCAGAAACATACAGTCTTGATGATTGTTGCTTTGTAATAATTTTCTCTATTCTATTTTAGGCAACCTAATTTATGTCTCTGGGAATAAAGTGAATTGAAAATAATAAATTTTAACAATAAAATTAAATGACCCAATTTCATTGTGAAATTGCTCTATAGGCTGCTTTCTGTTGCTATAACAAAATTCCTGAAGTTGGGTACTTTGTAAAGTTTACTTAGCTTGCAGCTGTAGAGTTTGAAGGACCAAGATTAGATGGCCTCATCAGTTCTGCCTCTAGCAAGAGCACCCTTGCCTGTGTCACAGCATGGGGAGAAGTCACAAAGGTCTCCTATCCCTTTTTGTGCCAGTACTGTGCTGTTTTTTGTTTTGTTTTGTTTTGCTTTTTATCACTAGCTTTGTAACATAACTTTAGCCAGGAATTGTGATGCCTCACTGTTTACTCTTGTTGCCCAGGATTGCTTTTGGTGTTCTGGGTTTCTTTTTGTTTCATATGAATTTTAGCATTTTTTTCTCCAGTTTTGTGAAGAATATTGCTGGTATTTTGGGATTGTGTTAAATCTGTTTATTAGTTTTGGAAGTATGGCCATTTTGACTTGTAGTGGTTGTTCCCCCACTTAATATGTTGACAGTAGGTTTGTCATGAATGACTTTATCAGACTGAGATAAGATCTTTTTATACTTGTTTTCTCTATAGTGTTTTTACCATGAAAAGATGTAAAGACCGACTAAATGTAACAACTTTACCTCTGCTAGCAATTGAACATTATTTAACAGTAATAGCATGAAGTTAATAGCTATTTAGAGATCTGTAAAGCTTAGTAGTTATGCTAGTTAAGGTGGGGGGTGAAGAATGAAAAAAAGTCAATTTGAGAAATTAATCAGTGGGATATGAGGAGGAAAGAAAAATGAGATGGGGGTCCTATTAAGGAGTAAAAGGAAAGTAATAGTGTTAGAAAATAGTTGCAGAAGAATGAACAAGAACAGATAAACAACAAAACACAGGAAATAAAGATAAGAAAGAAGAAAAAGGTTAAAGGGGAAAAAAGAACAGGACAGAAAAGAAACCTTTTAAAAGAGGAAAAGTTAAAAAAAAAAAAAAGCAAAAACCCCACCCACCAGAAGACCTAATGAAGGAAAGATAAAAATAAAAAAAGTAAAATCATAAAAAGTTTGCCTGTTGCAATTTTCCCTGCCTAGCTTTAGGGCCTGTGGAGTTTTGAGGTACCCTTCCTGCACCCCTTTGTCTGTTCACCAGTTCTTTTAGAATTTTTTTTATTAAGTTTATTGGTACATTTTAGGTATACATAATGATCACATTGATCATAGGGAGTTTGTACTTGTAAATGCTGTATCTTGGTTTTTTTTTTCCCCATTCCCCTACCCTCTCTTCAACCCCTCTTCTCCTCTTTATTTGCAAAAGCTTTGTTTCCATATTTTCTCTTCTGTTTTTAGAATTTATTCTGCAAAGTGTTCTCTGAGCTTCCTTAATGTGTGGTTTGATATTTGATATTAGTTTGAGGGTAATTGTCAGTCATTATTATTTCAAATATTTTCGCTTACTTTTCTGTTTTCAGTGTTTTGGTATTTTCTTGTTCATTAATTACACTTTTTGTACTTGTACCACAATTGTTGTATATTCTTTCAGTTTTATTTTTCAGTATTAATTTATTTTCAGTTTTGTGGTTTTCTGTTGATAATATCCTCAAAGTCAGAGTTTCCTTGACTATGACCAGTATACTTATAAGGCTACCAGAGATGTACCTTGTTTCTGTTACAATGTTTTTGATTTGATTTTTTTTTTGTACTGGGGATTGAACTCACAACCTCATGCTTGCCAGGCAGGTGCTTATGCCACCGAGCTAAATCCCCAGCCAATGTTTTTTGATCATTTCTTTTTAAAATCTTTCTTAGAATTCCCTTATCTCTGCTTTGTATTGCTTGTCCATTCTTATGTGCTATCTACCTTATCCAGTAGAGTCTTTACAAGCTCAGTTAAATGAATGCTTGTGTAATGCTTCTTTTTTGCTTTCTTTTTAGGTTAATACAATCTGTTGGAATGACACTGGAGAATATATTTTATCTGGCTCAGATGACACCAAGTTAGTAATTAGCAATCCTTACAGCAGAAAGGTAAAGTGATTTTCTTTAAAAAAAAAAAAAAAAGAAAAGAAAAATGTGTGTGTGTGTGTGCATGTGTGTAAAAAATTCAATGAGAGAAAAAAAAATCCAAAACCTAGAAATAAATTGTAAATAAACATGGGATGGACATTTTCATGTTGCTAAATTGAATAATTTAGAAGTTATTACATGTAGGACTTTTAGTTTCCTTAGGGGTACATAAGATTTTAGCCAGCCTTTCAAATTCTAGAAAATGTAAATATACTTTGTTTCATCCACATGGCTAGTAATTGCCACAAGTGGCCTTATCTCATAACATTGAGGGGAAAAAAGAAAATGTGATATTTTTTCATTAACATGTTTTTCAGTAAATTAATTTCCTTACCATTGTGATTTGTAACATATTAGAAATAAACTTTATTTCTCACTATTTGTGAAGCAAGTCTCCAAATTAGATGCTTTATTTTGCATTTAAGAGCACTTTGGGATGTAAATACTTATAGAATTAATGTACGTTAGTTAAGGTCTTTTTTTTTTTCTTTTTTTTTTCTCTTGGCGGTGCTGGGAATTGAACCCAGGAACTCGCACACACCAGGCAAGTGCTCTGCCACTGAACTGCATCTCTGCCCCCATTATTTAAGTTTGATTACTAGTTTCCAAAGAGTTGGAATTTTTCATCTCAGTAAGTCATTTAAATTTGTGTCTCATGTTATTCTGTGTATAACATCTTCAATTTTATAAACATTTGGGTTCAATTGTTTGTACTTCAGATTGAATCCATGAACGCTCTACCGCTAAGGTACATCCCTAGCTCCCTCCCCCCACCCTTTTTAAATTTTTGAGACAGGTTCTTGCTAAGTTTCTCAGACTGACCTCAAATTTGTAATCTTTCTGATACAGTCTCTCAAATAACTGGGATTTCAGACTGATGGCATTGCATCTAGCTTTAAATTATTCTAATTTTAAGCATTTAGAGAGAATATTAAAAATGTTGAAAGAAGATATGTTTGTACTTGAAGTTTTTGAAGATGATAATGAAAAGATCGTACTCTTATTTTGTCACGAGATTATCTTATTTCACCTGTTACATTATTTTAGTTAGAAGTTGTACTGTGCAATCTTTAGATTGTTTTTTTAAATTTTATTTTAGAATAAAACCAAAATAAAACAAAGTAAAGCCAATCAAAACAAGACAGCGTGACACAGAATTTCAAAACAAGATAATAGGAAGTCAACAATGGTTACCGTAGTAATGCCTCTTGTTGTCTTCAGAATAACTGCTCGTACCTTCAGACATAGTAAAATCAAACAAAACAGAAACAGAATAGAACCAATAAAAACAAAACAATGAATGTATTACAGGACTTTAAAACAAGATAATAGTAAATCCAAAATGGCTACCATAATATATCTTGTTATCTTCAAAATAGCTGCCCATGCCATCAGATACAACAAAAACAAGATAAAACAAAATAAAACCCAACAAAACAAAACAATGAGAATGATAAGAGATTTCAAAACAAAGTAATTAACAATGGCCACCACCTTCAGAAGGAAATCCCCCATAGATACTTCTTGCATATTGTTATCCTCTGAATAGATGATCAGACTATCAGTTTTAGGCCTGCAAAGTCAGTGAAACACTAAACACTACAAGCCTTAAGTTGTATTTTACTTCATTAGCTGTCATCACAGCCTGTGTTTCTCTAGATCAGCCAGTTGCTTACAGGGGTAGGGGCAGCAGGAGGAGAAACGTTGACTCTTCTTGTCTCCCTGCCCACATGCTGGAAGGGGCTGGCTGGCGTCTGTTCTCCCCCAGTCAGCCCACACATGGCGTCGACTCACAGGAGGTCTTCTTGTTGACTTTTGTTCTCCTCCCCCACGGTCTGTGAATGGCCTACATTATTTTTTATATGAAACAGATTATTCCCACTTTCAATCCTTTCCCCTTTAAAATATTATAAACTTTAAAAAATTATACTGTTATGTTTTCTCAGAGAACATTCTAACACAAAGCTACTAGTCTGGGCCAGGCATTGCATTAGAAAAAATGATACTAAATATAACGTGTAGGCAGAGAATGCTCTCAGTTCAGTTGATTTTGGTTTTATCCTTTTATAAAGTATCAGTTCATAGTTAGTGACAAATGTGTACATAAGTAACTATATGACCTGATAGATAGTAGACTATTAGTAGAGTTTCAGGTGAAATTGGACATATTGATAATACAAAGATCCACTCTAGTGAAAAGGATTTCTTAGAGTAAGGTTTTCTGGTCATGTTTCTCAACAATTTGCCTTACCCAATTAGAGTTTTGGATCTCTACTTAGGGCAAAGCATATACTTACATGACTCTTAGTGTCAATGGCACCAGCCATTTAAGAAAGTTTCTTATGCACACAAGTTCTTTGTAAAGTGCCCTTGGTTTCTTTATACAATCTATAAGAAAATTGTGTGTATATGTATATGTAATATATGTAAAGTGTGGGAGAATTATCTTTATATGAAACCTTATTGTAGTGTTTTAACTTCTTTTTTCTTTTTGTGGTATTGGGGATTGAACTCAGGGCCTTTGCAGTGAGCTACACCCCCAGCCTATTTTGTATTTCAAAACAGGATCCTGCTAAGTCACTAGGTTGCCCAGGTTGGGCTTAAACTTGCAATCCTCCTCCCCCTGCCTCCCAGAATGCTGGGATTATAGGCATGTTCCACCATATCTGGATTATTTCAACATTTTAAAACTTGCTCATATTAATGTTTAGAATAGCGTTGACTAAAGCTGCCAAGTGTAGTCAATGTTTCATTTTCTTGTTCTCTTATTAATCTGAAATTTAGTCTTTTAGAAAGTTGTTTCACTTAAAATTTTTTAGATAAGTGGCCAAGTGAGTACCATGTGAAGAACTCTGATCTTTACTTTTTGCTTCAATGGAGGCCTCCATTATACTTACCTGCTAATTACCCAGGGCGGCCTTCTGTTCTGTGGGTATATTCTATCAGTAAATAGTTACTTTAAAATTTGTAAGATCTTTAATATTCAGAATCCTTTAATGTTCTCATTGAGAATATAGTTGTTCTCCTACCCTGGGGCATTTGTTCCAGGGGTGCTATGGATGTCAGAATCCGCGGATTGCTCTCGGTTCCCTGGGATGAAATGGCATAGTGTTTGCATAGAAGCCCACACAGGAGTCCTTATACTTGTATCATCTCTAGATTGTTTGGTGTTGCCTAGAATGTAAATGCCATGCAAATAGTTGTTAGACTCTATTCTTTAGGGAATAATGACCCCAAAAAGTCAGTAATGATAAAATAAACAACTTCTTTGTTTTGTAACATTTCAGTGGTGGCTGGTTGAGTCTGCAAAAATAGAACTCATGTATGGAAAGCACTGTTTATTTCTTGACTGCTTCATAACTCATTTTTCTCTCTTAATTTTCTTTTTCTTACATTATTTAACAACTATTCTTCTAATAATTCTTCTAAAAATGTATCTTTTTAAAAAATCTATTTTTTTGTAGTAGTAGCAACTGCATAGTGTGTCAGTCAAGATCCAGCAAGAAAAACCATACAATAGTTTCAGTAGGGAAGCTTTAATATAAAGAACCCTGCCTATGAAAAGAGATTGGGATGATGAAGGTTTGGCTACTAAATGTAGAAGATCAAAAGAAAAAAAAAAGCCCAGAAATAATAGATACAGTGAGCCACCACTTGTCTTAGGGCTAAGATAAACTACCCAAAGAAGTGAGCTCCTAAACTTTCCTGATTTATTGTGAAATGGACAATTGAGAGGATTTTGAATATGGAGGTGATACAGATATATATTTTTAGAAGATTGCTCTGGGTGTGTTTAGAGTGTAGAGGTTGACCACTGAAGTAATCCCAGTGAGAGGGATGATGGCTTAGACAGTAATAAGAGCGTTGGACAGTGTGAGATGTGGTTTGGGATGTATTTTGGCATGGTTTTGCTGCTGCCTTTGATATAATGGACAAGGGGAAGAAGGTGAAGATAGATTCCTTAGTTTTCTTTTCCTTGATCACAAGTATTGGTGGATATGGGCGCTATTAAGATGGGGACTATTGGAAGGGGGAAGTAAGTTTAGAAAGGGGCCTCTGAAATCAAGAGATTTGTTCAAAAGAAAGGGACTCTTTTTACTCACTAGTTCTCAATTTAATAAAGGAATCCTTTTCAGTTTATAGTGACTAATGAAACAGTGAGGCTTCTGCTTTGGTTTTTAAAGCTGTGTATAAACCTATTAAATGAAGGTAAACCACAGAGTGATGACTGCTGAATATGATAAATGTACACACAAAACCAAAGGCCTATTAGACCTAAGACATTAATGACTGTGTGAGTGACTTATGTATATAGTTAGCTGCTCGGCAAACTACCCTAAAGTAGTTTACGGGGTTCAGGACCATGATATCTATCTTTAAGGTTTCACACTAATTTTTCTTTATATTTCATGATACTGACATGTCAACTAGTTGTTTTATAGTGTGTCTTTCAATCTGGGTTTGTTCAGTTGCTTTTCCTGTGAATAGATTCAGATTAAACATTTTTGGCAAGAGTTTCCCACAGGTGGTATTATGGTACATAATGTTTGTCTGTTCCCTTGTGGAGTAAGTTTGACTCTTCACTTGGGCTACGCTTTGTAACTAGTAAACTGTCTCTGAGGTGGTATATATGTTGAGACCATGTAAAAATTTTTTTCCTAAAAGCCTTTCCTCTGTGATTTTCATACTAATTAATGATTAGTACCCAAATCAGTTTGTGTAATGTGATTAAAAACCAGTAATTGATTGATTTGTTTTCTTTATTTTGGTGGTACTGGGGATTGAGCCCAGGGCCTATGAATTAAGCTATATCCTCTCCCCACTTTTTTTTTTTTCTGAGACAGGGTCTCACTCGATGTGGTGGTTAATTAAGTGTCAGTTTGAGTGGGAAATGCTTGGCTGAATTGAATCAGCTTGGTTCTGGGTGTGGAAGGCCCACTTTAAGAATTTTTGTCCGAACAATATGGCGGGGGGGGGGGGTTGACTGATTTTCCTTAGAAGAGCTTTGGCTGTTCTCTTCAGAGGTGCTCCTGTCTTCTCCGTTGCCAAGGATGGCAGCTGTTTTCTTTGTGGAGCTCAGGTCCTGGCCTTTGCCTTGAGTGTGGTCTCCTGGCTCTCCATGCAGATCCTCCAGCTTCTGGCACTGGCCTTTAGGCCTGGTTCAGACTCTGTAGCTTTTGGACTCCCTGTGCAGTGCCAGTGGTCCTCCCTCACGGACCCTTTGGCCTCCTGAGGCGGACTTGTATGGGACATTATCGTGGACCCCAGGCCTTCTGGGCTGCAAATTTTGGGCTGGATCCTTTGGATCTCTAGTGCATGGACAGATCTTTTACACTATTGTACATTTGACTGTGTGGGTGACCATTGTAGGCCAGTCCTGTAAATTTCTGTGTCCTGCATTAAATCTGATTCAGAGCATGTGCAGTCCTTTGAGGAGCCTTGTCTTGGCCTTGCAAGCTCTTGTAAGCCCTGACTAATATACTAGGTTGCTCAGGCTGAGCTTGTACTTGTGATCCTCCTCAAGAGTGCTGGGATTTTAGGCACCCACCTCATGCTCAGTTTAAAAGCAGTGACTTTTAAATTTGTCTTCCTTTCTACATTTGATTGATTGATTACAGTGGAGAAGATTGAACATAGGGCCTTTTTATTTGTTACACACTTGCTCTACCACTAAGCTGTATCCCCATCCCAGGCTTCTGTGTGTGTTTTATTTTGTTATTGTTGTTGTTGTTGTTGATGAGACAGCATCTCACTATGTAGAGCATGCTGGCCTTGAACTCACTCATTGTAGCCCAGACTGACCTTGAACTCATGGTGATTCTCCTGCCTCAGCCTTCTGAATACTGAAATTTTAGTTGTGTGCCAGCATGCCCACCTAGGTTCTGTGTTTATTAATTTACATTTGTGGTAGCTTTCTGTCATTTTAGCAAAGCACCTGAGATATATAACTTCTAAAAAAGGCAGTGAAGATGTGGTAGTACCTATAATCACAGCACTTGGGAGGCTGAGGCAGGAAGATCACAATTTTGACTCCATCCTGGGCTACATAATAAATAAAGGGCCAGCCTGGATGACATAGTGAAAACCTGTCTTAAGAACCAGGACAAATAACACAGCAAGGTTTATTTTGGCTCACACTTATGGAAATTTCAGAACATGATGCTTGGCTTTTGCTTTGGGCTTGTGATGAGGCAGCACATAATAGCAAAGCTTGTGGCCGAGTAGAACCACCCACCTTGTGACCAGAAGTAATGAGGAAGAGGAAGAGGTCAGGGTCCCTCAGTTGCCTTGAAGGGGCATGCGCCCCAGGACCTGAGGACTAGTTTATGCCCCACTCTCCATGATTCCCCCCTTCTCATTGGTTCTACCCTGGGAACCAAGCCTTCAACAGATGCCCCTTCTGGTCACATACAGGATCCAAGTTTTGTGTAAATAAGAGCATTACCTTGTCCCCAACATCTTCAAAAAGAATTACGGTGGACTTACAGATTTTTACTTTTATTCAACTTATAATAGTCTGTCTTTTAGGACATAACCAAGCCAACTTTGTGTCTATGCTTTAATCCCTATTTTTGTTTTTTTAAGGCACAATAAGTATTCCTACTCACTTTGTGTTTCCTTGTGCATCCATTGTGAAGATATGCCACAGTTTATTCAACTGGTTGTTTTTAGTCCAGGCTGGCGTTGAACTTGCTTAAGTAGCCCAGGCTGATCTTCCTGCCTCAGCATCCCAAGTGCTGGGATTACTGGCATGTGCCTCCACCTCTGGCCCTATTCAACTAGTCTTATATTTTGCTCTTATAAATAACTGAGTAAATAACCTTGTACATAAGTTATTCTTGTTTTGTTGGAGTTATGTCTTTAGGGTAATTTCCTAGAAAGAGATTTGCCTGGCCAGATGACCTGCACAACTTTTGTGAGTTACTGCTAAACTACCTTCCACTGTGGGGAAACATTTAGCACTGTTCACCGCAGTGAGAGCCGGTTCCTTACCCACCACTTGCTCTGAGTCTATTGTCAGGCTTTTGAATTTTTGTCAGTCTATTAAATGAGAATAAGGACCAATTCACTGATGATAAAACTGAATGTTTTGTTATGTTTTTAAGGGCTATTTGAGTATCTGTGGATTGTCTGTTTGGGTCTTTTGCCTATTTAAAAAAATGTGTGTTATTTTTCTTCTCAACTTTTAAGTACCACGGGAAAATTATTCTGTAACAGCAGTGTATGTTACAATATTTCGTTTAATTTAATTGTTTTTCCCAGTGCTGGGGATTGAGTTCAGGGCCTTGCACATGCCAGGCAAGTACTCTACCACTGAGCTACCTCCCTAGCCCTTTTTAAAATCTATTTTGAGGTACAGTCATGTTACCCAGGCTGACCTCAAACTTGTGACCCTCCTACCTTAGTTTCTAGAGGAGTTGGTTTTACAGGTGTGTACTATCGCCCCCAGCTAACTTATTTAATTTTAAACTGTATTTCTGTCACAGTAATTCTGATCTTTTGAACATAGTTAAGGAGTTGGATTTGGGTACTTCTGCTATTTTCATCTGTTCCATTTCATTACTTTGAGATTAAGAACTATTTAAATTCAGTTTGATTCTTCATTCTTAAAGGAATTAATTAGTTAATTAATTATTTTTGGTACTGGGGGTCGAACTCACGACCTTGCACTTAACAGGTAGGCACGTGAGCCACTGAGCTAAATCCCCAGCCCTGAAGGTAGTAACTTAATCATTTAATACACAGTTAATTTCTAAAGTGTCTAAGTTACTTGTCTCATTCCTGAGACAAAATACCTTATCCCCAAAGTTAGGGGAAGAAAGGTGTATTTAGCCTATCATTCATAGAGGTTTCAGTCCATCGTCTGCTGACTCCAAGGCAGGGTGACTTGGCAGAGGACAGCAGTTCATGTGGCAGAAGAAAGCGAAAACAAGCAGGGGTGTGTGTGGGTGGGTGGTCTTTCTGTCCCTTATATTGTATCCAGGTTATCTGCCTTAGGGCAGGTGTAGCGCTCACACCCTTAATCCCAGCATTGGACCATGAATCAGTCATAAACCAGAGTCAGTCACCATGACTGCATGAAGCTTTGCGGGGAGATATCTAGACACAAACTGTAATAATAAGTTTGCCCAAATAGTTCTTTCTTATTTACTAGTATTTTATGAGTGAGTGAATTGAGCCAAATAGGTAGAAATATGCACATTGGTTTTTATGGCACTATTTCAGTTGATGGTACTCAGTCTTCTCATTTCAGAGGGAACAAAAGGAAAATATGTGAGGTTTGGATTTTTCCGTAATTGTAATAATTTGGAATTGAATACTGTAGTCTTTTGTTGAAATTCGACTCATCAAGGAGAATATATTACTGACTATGAGTATATTAAATACAAATATTTCTTCCTAGGAATAATAAATTACCATGAATTAATTTCTCTGTATGTTTTAGGTTTTGACAACAATTCGTTCGGGCCATCGAGCAAATATATTTAGTGCAAAGTTCTTACCATGCACAAATGATAAGCAGATTGTATCCTGCTCTGGAGATGGAGTTATATTTTATACTAATGTTGAGCAAGATGCGGAAACCAACAGACAGTGCCAATTTACGTGCCATTATGGAACTACCTATGAGGTACATTATGATTCTATGTATTATTTATATATAAATGTGTATGTTTTTGTATAACTGTGTATGCATAGAAATTATTGACAGGCTAGATTTCAGCAAGGCATCTGAAAAAATTCATCTTGGTAGACTTGTGGATCGAGTTAAGAAATGAGATGCAAGGTATACTTATGTAAGATGGATTTGTAGTTTCTTGAGCAAAAATTTCAACTTACAAAGCCTTGGGAAATACACTCAAATCATATCCAGATTGTAACAGTTACCAGATTTTCTTTCAGAAGGAACACTAGTATAGTAGATGGAAGAATCAGGATTTTGTTAGATAGTAGTAATCTGAAGCCCTGAGCTGAATTGAATAAGATGGTATGAATTTAAGACTCTGTTATTCTCTATTTGCTCAAGAAAGATTGCTCACTACAAAGTGCTCTTTTAAAATGTTTGTTTGTAATTTTCACATCAAATTATTGTTTCTATTAATCACCTGGTAATCTTCTTCCATCACTTGAATTTCAGTTCTTCTGTGTCCTTATAGTCGTGTGTGTACTTATATGAATAGCATGGAGCTGGATTTTGTTTCCTATCCATCCTCAGGTGTTTAACTTTTTGATGGAAGTTCTGGTCAGGATGGATCAAACCCAGGGGTCTTGTGCTTGCTAGGCAAGTGCTATACCACTGAGCATTACCTTTACCCGTGTGCTTTCTACTTTTTAGTTATCTCTATTAATGTCATCTCCTACTTTTTTTAATTGCTTGGGGGTTTTCCTTTTCTTTATTTTGTTTCTGCCACTTTCTTGGAATGGTATGTGCCGTGTTTTGGATATAGGCAGCCAGGTAGCTGGGTGTTAGAAGGAATGTGCACAATGTGTAACCTAAATATGTCATTGTGCTCTGTGGGATCGCTTTGGATTTGAAACCCAATAACTGATTATAAAAAAATGTATCATACACAGAGATCTTTTTGTCTTCACTTAACTATAACTGGCACAGCATGCTAATTTGACCCTCCGCCCCAGATCCGCTAATCTCTAACTACCTGCCTAACTGAATGTTAACCATTTATCAGATATATGGTTTGTGAATGTTTTTGACCATTCCATAGCTTATCATTTCATCGTTAATTTATTCGCTTTGCTACACACTTTCAAGTTTGTCGAAGTCCCACATATTTTGCTTTCGTTTCCTATTTTCTTGGCATTTTAGCCAAAAATCTTTGCCAAATCCAATGTTATGAAGTTTTCCCCCTATTTTACTCTAGTTTTATACTTTCAGTCTTATGGTAAGGTCTTTAACTCATTTATTGTTTGAATATGGTATGAGTCCAACTTGATTCTTTTGCCTATGGAAATCTACTTTTCCTAGCTGTAGTATTTGTTGAAAAGGCTATTCTTTCCCCATGGTGTATTCTTGGTGATTTTGTCAAAAATCATTTGACTATATACATGATAGCTTATTTCTAAATTCATTAATCTGTTCTATTGGTAAGTGTCTGATGTGGTTTGTTTTAGTGGTACTGGGAATTGAACCCAGGGCATTGCACATGTTAGGCAAGCACTGTAACACTGAGCTATATCTGGCACTTTTTATTTTAAGAGAAAGTCTTTCTAAATTGCGAGGCCGGCTTTGAACGTGGGATCCTCATGTTTCTGCCTTCCAACAAGTTGGAATTATAGGTTCATGTCACCATGGCTTCCCTGTCTATCTGACTGTACCCTAATACCATGCTGTTTTGATTACTGTAGCTTTCTAGTGTGATTTGACATCAAGAAGTGTGATGCTTATAGCTTTGTTGTTATTTTTTAGGATTATTGTAGCTATTTGAGGCCCTTAGTAATGCCATATAAATATTAAGATTCTTTTCTGTATCTGCAAACAGTACTATTGAGATTTCAATAGGGATTACATGAGATCTGTAGATTACTTTGTGACGCATGGACGTTTTAATAGTATCAAGTCTTGTATTCCATGGAACATGAAATTTTCCACTTATTTGACTTTTTAAAATTTCTTTTAGTAGGATTTTGTAGTTTTTCACATACAGTCCTCTTGCCTCCTTGATTAAACTAATTATTTTACCCTTTTTGACGCAAATATGAAGTTGTCTATGTATCACTTCATTTAGCTGTTTCCCATAGTCATCCATGATGTTAAAAATGTAGGATTTCTTTTTTTTTAGACTGAATAATATTCTGTTATTTATGTATGTTCATGGACACACGGAGACACATATCACATTTTCTTCCTCCACCATCCATTAGTAGACAGAGTATTTCTGTATATTGGCTATTGTGAGTAGTGCTGGGATGAACATAGGGCTGTAGATACTTCTTTGAGATAGTGATTTTATTTCCTGGATGAATATCCAGAAATGTGATTGCCAGTTCCTGTGATAGTTCTGCTTTTTACTTTTAAGGATCCTCCTATTTTACATAGTGTTTATACCAATTTGCATTCCTATCAACCCAATATATAAGGGTTTCTCTGCCTCTTCACCAACACTCATCTCTTGTCTTTTTAGTAATAGTCATCATGTCAAGTGTGGAGTGATTTGGATTTGCATTTCTCTGAGGTTGAGCACCTTTTCATATATCTATTGGCCATCTGTATGTCTTTGGAATATATCTATTTAGGCCCTTTCCCTATTTTTAATCAGATTATTTGCTTTTATGTTATTGAATTGGATGAATTTCTTATGTATTTTTGACATTAGCCCCTTACTTATTTATTGTTTACAAGTATTTTTTCCTGTTACATCAGTTGCTTTGTCTTTTTTTGATTTGTTTTATTTCACTTGTTTTCCTATGCAGAAACGTTAGTTTGACATAATTCATATTTGTCTACTTTTGCTTTTGTTGCTTGTGTTCTTGGTGTCTTACCTAAAAAATCATTGCCATGATCATTGTATGGAGCTTCAGCTCTATTTTATTCTAGAAATTTTGTGGTTTCAGGTCTTACATTTAAATATTTAATCCATGGTGGGGGGGAGAAGGTGAAGAAAAAGAACTAAGATGTGTTATGTGCATGTCCCAACTCCCCATGATGAGTGTAATCATTATATACTGCAAACATGTACTAATAAAAATTGGAAAAATTAAAATAAAAATTATTTAACCCACATTACTTTCATATGTGTTGTAGGATCTAATTTCATTTTTCCGTATGTCAGAATCCATTATCCTCAGCAGCATTCATTGAGAAGACTGTCCTTTCCTCATTGTGAATTCTTACACTTCTGTTGAAGATAGTTGACAGTATTGATTCTTCTGTGTCATTGAAAAGTGGTGTGTTCCTGTTTATTTTCATCCCTTTCAACTTCTTCCATCAGTGTTTATAGTTTCTATTAGATCGTTCACCTGTGTACATTTATTTCTAAGTATTTTATTCTTTTTGATGATATTATAAATGGGATTGCTTTCTTAATTTGTTATTTATAGTAGTGTATAGAAACTCAACTTTTGTTGTTGTTTTGATTTTTTGGTTTTCTTTGGTAGTGGCAGTTGAACTCAGGGCCTCAGCACTGAGCTACATCCCAACCCCTTTTTTTATTTTTGAAACAGGGTCTTGCTAAGTTGTCCAGGTTGGACTTAACCTTTTAGTCCTCCAGCCTCAGCCTCCCAGCTTCCCAAGGTCTAGGATTATAGACAGCCTTATGCCACCCTGCCTGACTTCAACTGAGTTTTTATTGTATTTTGATTTTGTATCTTTTCAATTTTATGGAATTCCTTTGTTGGGTTTCATAGTTTTCTGCTGGAATGTATAAGATTTTCTCCATATAATTTCATGTGCAGAGAAAGACATTTTATTTGCATTTTGACTAGGATGAATTTTATTTCTTTTTCTTGCCTAATTGCTTTGTTTAGGACATAGAAGTGGGAAGACTGAAATTCCTTGTCTTTTTCCTAATCTTAAAGGAAAAGTTTTCAACTTTGATCACTGAGTTTATCTGCCATTAGCTGTGGATAGCCTTTTAAAAAAAAAAATTAGGTACTATATTCTTTTATACCTAATCCTTCAGAATTTTTATTATGAAAGGATGTCAGATTTTGTCAAAGGCTTTTTATGTATCGATGCGGTCAAGTTTTTTATTCTATTAATGTGATATATCACATTTATTGATTTGTAAGTGTTGAACTACCTTTGCGTTGCCAGAGTAAATACCTCTTGCTTACAATGTATGATTGTTTTAAGTTGCTGTCGAGTTCCGTTTGCTGGTATTTTTGAAGATTTTTGTCTTTGTGGCCATTAGTGATACTGGCCTATGATTTCAAAGAGGAAATCAAAAGAGAACTTTAAAAATATGCTGAAATTATTGATAATGGAAACATACACATCAAAACTAATGGAGAGGCAGTTGTGAAGGGGAAGTTTACAGTGATAAATGGGAAGATTAAGAAGAAAGCAAGTAAACACCTGACATTACACTTCAAGGAGCTCCAAAAAGAACAAAGTTCATAGCTAGCAGAGGGAAAGAAGTAACAGAAATCAGAATAAAAGTAAATGAACTAGAACTTAGAAAAATAACACAAAAGATCAACAGAACTAAGAGGTGGTTCTTTGAAAAGATACAGTTGACAAACTTTTAGATAACCTAAGGAAAAAAAAAAAGAAGACTCAAAATCAGAGACGAAAGAAGAGATCTTACATCTAATGCCACAGAAATACAAGAATTATAAAAGAGAATGCTATGAACAATTATATGCCTACAAATTGAATATTGTAGAAGAAATAGATATATTCCTAGAAGCATAAACCTACCAAGATTGAATCATGAAGAAATAGAAAATCTGAACAAGTAAGGAGGTTGAATTTGTATAGAAAATGACCCATCAGAGAAAAATTTAGGAGCTGATAGCTTTACTGCTGGATTCTATGAAACATATAGAGAAGAGCTAATACCAATTCTACTCAAACTCTCTTTAGAATTAAAGAGGCGGAAATACTTCTAAACTTACTTTACAAGGTCAACATATCCTCAATACCAAGGCCAAAATTTGTGGTATTTGTATTGTCGTTGTTGTTAACTGATTTTTTTTTAAATTTTATTTAAAAGAAAATAGACACAGAAGATAGAAACAAAAAGCATGAAAGACAAAGAACAACAACCACAGATCTGATACAATTACACTGTAGGTTTACACTCTGAGGTGGTTGAAGTTTGACAGTAGTTACAATATTACATATCGTTACCTTGATCATATTGACAGACACAGACACGCAAGGTTTATCAATTCAGGAATATTAATTTTCTTTTTCAGTAGCTAATGTACCTAGCAATACAGTTTTTTTCTTAGCTGTCTTATTTATGCATATTTATAAATTTATGTCTTTTTCTTTTTCCCTTCCTTTCTTCCTTTCCCCTTAGAGTGACTCTTGTTATCATTGAAATAACTACCCATAATATCAGGTCTAATATAATCAAGCTAAATAGTTCAGAGTGAAGCCTATAAAGGATAAAAGAATGGTCATACTTAAGAGAAACGAAAAAACTAAAGGATTCAACTAACAACAACAACATATCCTATACTGTAAAATTATAGGTTTAGGACTTTAGATGGTTGGAATTTTACAGTGGTTGCAACATTGTGTATTACCATTAAGGGGGCTGTTCAGATGGACAGATAAAGACATGTAGGATTGATCTGATCATATGAATATCAACTGTTCTCTCTCACCAGTTAATGCATTTAGTAGTAT
>RJWM01009283.1:0-68628 GCA_004363535.1 Dasyprocta punctata
TTTTTTTTCTTTCTTTTCTGTCTCTCCAGAGCATAGCACTTTTATAGATACAAGTGCCATCCTCAGCAAATACTTATTGAATGAATTCACCAGCCAGGGAGGGAGGGAAGATCTATTTTCCACAGTGAGGTCTATTAACTCCAACAAGCCATGCTTTCTGATTCGGTTTGCTTCCTTTATCTCTAAAATTAATGGTATCTACACCACTATCTCCAAAGTGCCACTAACACGGAGATTCACAGGACTGCTGCATTTGTGAGAGCCTCTCCACAGGGAAATAACACTTTCTTCCATTAGAGAAATAGAATTTAAATTTTTTTTTCAAAAGCACAGAAGTTTTTAAACTGAAAAGAGTAGAATCTTTCTGAATTGTTACTACTAATTGTAGGCACCATGATAACACAGTCCATTCTTTCTCCCACGTGTGGAGATAAGGCCTGAAGTTTACTGTCACAACTCAAAGCAGGGGGTAGGCACTTCGGGTCAGATAGAACCTTACTTATTGTATTACTGTGCTTTGTGACATCGCTCATTAGTGGATATTTTATGTAAAGTACTTTAGAGGACACTGCAGATGGATGATGAGACACTGACCAGTAAATTCATAGAATCAAGTGGCAACTTTTAAGATCATGCAGCCAGGGGTCATTTCCAAGAGAAATGCTAAATGGTGTCCGCAGGGTTATGACTTTTCCCACAGTCAGCAAGCCACTTTCCTTCTGGCTGTAAATCATCTAGCGTTACGTCTCCATATCTTTGAAAGTTAAAGTGAAAGGCACCTACTTGAACTCTCAGCTTTCTTTCAAAAACAATTTCAAATTTACCATCTGCAAAATGGAGGAAATAGCATGTCTCTTACACTAATTGTGACGATTAAGGAAAATAATTTGTGTACTCTGCTTTGTCACAGCAGACGGGGCTGCTGCGATTACTGCCGTAATCATTACTTCCAGAGAGCTGTGATATTCTCCAGGGAATCCCTTTCCCTAGCACCAGATAGGTTAAAAGTAACAGTGGGACAATTTCTGGATGCTCCATTTTCCTAGAAAAGTTTTGTATCCATACTCTCTTTTTAGGACTGCATCCTTTGCATGTCTGGGCAACCTATACTGTCATTTTGCCATTAAACTATAAGCACCCTGCAAGCACCCTGACTCCACTGCTTTATTCCCAGTTCTTTACATATTTGTCTCCTTTATTATCCCTGAGGGGGAAAAAAGTGGTTAGCACCAAGTCCCCAAAACACCACGTTTGCATTTCCAAGACTTTTGCCAAGTTTAGAGGACAATGGAACTACGCTGGAGCCAAATCGCTTGATAAGCATTGTCCACAGGCGCTAGGATTGGGTAAATGTGTGTTCTCTGTGGAACAGAGCTTCCTGACCACATGGGAAGTCAGCCGTGACTTGGGATTATGTCATAGGATGGAACCAAGTGTTACCAGCGGGACATGGTCAGGCGTGAATCCTGCCCGGATCTCTGAGTTCTGGATTAGTTTACCATCATTAACCAAAAGGAAGCACATAAAGTGGGCTGGTTTACAATTTGGCCACACTGGAAGGCCCAGTATTTCACCACTGTCCTCCCCATGGGAACTAAGATACCAATCCAGTCAGAAGTCAGGAATTGCCTTAACGTCTTCCCCAAACTGAAGTCTGTACTGCTTGTCCCCTGCCAGAACTATGGAACGTGACTTTGGTCAAGAGAAGATTTTATTGTAATCTAGCTCCCAAGGAGTCAGAGAGAAGAGCCTCAAATCTCTAGGTCATTATGTTTAAGAGTGTACAGGCTTTTCTGCAAGGCAAAGAGGAAAGGACTAGATAAGACGAGAGACCAGGGAACTCGCACACTATTCCCTCTCCTTTTCTCCCTCGTGGAACAAGGCTGGGCCTCGACTTCCTAGCGCCACGATGTGCATATCCCATTGGATAGACACACAGTACTATTTTTCTGACAGATGTGTTACTTCTCTGTCCATTCAACTGAACTGAAAGGTGGTAGTTAATTCACTCAACGTGAGGAATTTGAAGAAACATTCTATCTCTAAAACAAAGCCCGAGGTTTAGAGATCCATTTTATCCTCTCTGTTACAAAAGTAGTCTAATGGTCTCACCACTGTATAGTCGGATCTAGAAAGTCCCCACCCTGCAGGAGCAGGGTGTAAACAGAGGGCCAAAGAAAGGGGAGTGCTACAGTCAAGTCGGGGACCCTGGGGTTGTGAATGTCTCCTGGAGTTTTCCTGTCTGGGCCAAGTCACCAGACTTCTTGATAGTCTCCAATCCAGCCTGCTATCACTGCTGCCCATTGTGCAACTTTCTGTTCAGCCCCTCTCCACTTACTGGACCTGTTCCAATTAGTAATTCTCCAGCCACTCTGTATTTTCCTGATGGAACTCTTCAATAATTATTTATAAACCCCAGGTCTCACACCATCTCCAGGCCTTTTCTTTGGTTTCATGGCAATAGAACCCCTGATCTAGCTTGGGTGACCTTTGAATGAGACATGACTGTTCAACATTCTTGGTTTGGAGTTCCATTTTACCCATGAAGTTGGACCATAGGTCTCATAAGATCTCATCTTCTTAAAAAGCTTTTGCACTGCAAAGGAAATCACCAACAGAGTGAACAGACGGCCTATAGAGTAGCAAGAAATTTTTGCTGGCTGTTCCTCAGACAAAGGACTAATATCTAGAATATATAAAATGGGCATCTGAGATGAATACATGCTTATCAGATGAAGAAGCAAAAATGGCAAATAAATATATGAAAAAATGTTCAACAACCCTGGTCATTTGAGACGCAAATGAAAACAATGCTGAGATTTTATCTCACCCCAAAAAGAATGACTATTATCAATCAACCAACCAATAAAATTTCGGGCATGGCTTGGAGAGGGGAGGAATCCTTCTCCACTGTGATGGAAGGGAGGACTGATACAACCACTGTGGAAATCAGTATGGAGATTCCTCAAAAAAAACAAGATGAGTGTTCCCATTTGGCCCAGCTATTCTCCATCTTGGTGTCTTCCCCAAAGAATTAAAAGCATCATACCACAACAATAGATGCAGTCCCATGTTCATAATGACAGTAATAGCCAAATCTTGGAAACAATACAAATGCCCATCGACTGATGAATGGACAAAATGTATGTAGATTTTTTTATATAATGGAGTACTAGTCAGCCATAAAGAAAGATAAATTTGAGACATTTATTGCTAAATGGATGAACCTTGAGAGCATACCTGAAGTGAAAATGAATCAGACACACATGTAAATATCATATTGTCTCTCTGGTGTGAGAAACTGAAAGTGTAAATAAGAACCAAAATGTACCACAGATATTATGAAATAGGAAGAAATTGCTCAAAAAGGAAAGGGCTAATAGGAAGGGGAGGAAAGGGAAAGGAAGAAAGGGAAAAATTAGGAAAGAAGGAAAAATGGAAACAAAGTTTTGTAAATAAGGAGGGAAAGAGGTTAGAGTGAGGGGGTGAGAGAAAAAAAGAGGAATCAAGATATATCCTGTACAGGTAAAAATTCCCTATGATTAATGTGACCGTTGTATATACCTAAATTATACCAATAAACTTAATTAGATTAAAAAAACGAGAAAACAGAAACAAAGTTTTCTTCCGTGATTTGTGAACCTCAGTGAATCACGTAAGGATTTCAACAGCTCATATAACAATTTCTTTTATAATTAATAAATGTGTGAGTATATTAGAAATTTGGCCATTTGAGGCCTCATGAACTTTACATAGTCAATACAGAAATGCTTATTAAGGTGGAAATAAAAAAAGTTACAGCAAAGAAATCTTTCTACTAGTCATGTTGTTTTATCTAATTGTGTTTGTATTAAAACTTTTTGATCATAATAGCAGAAGCTATTTGAGTAATCTGTAGGAGACAGAAAGTACAGGACATAACAAGAGAACCTGTGGATGATTATCCCAAGGGGACGGGAGGATGGACAGTGGTGTTCTGGAAGGCCTCGAGTCTTCCCGCTTGCTTAGGTCCACACGAACAGGCCTGGCAGCTGCCACCCTTCCTTCCAAGACAGAGTGCTCATGGCCTATGTTAGCTGTGTCCCCATGTGTGGGGTTGCAGCCTTTCCTGGTTACACACTCAGCATGTACTCTTTTTGCAAGTGTGTACATCATCAGGCGCTGACCAACCCAATCTTATCAGTGTCCCCAGCAGAAATGGTCAGGTTCTCCATTCTGTGGTACAGGAGTGATGCCTGCTGGCCAGTCATCATTTATCAAGTTCCACCTGGGACTCTCTAGCCATGGGGAAGCATCACTCCCACCAAATCTGATCTTTTTTTTTTTTTTTTTTTTTTTTTTTGGCACCGGGGGTTAAACTCACAACCTTGTGCCTGACAGACAGACACTTAAGCCACTGAGCCAAACTCCCAGCCCTAGTTTTTTGAGGCAGGGTTGCACTACATAGCACAGACCGATCTTTTTTTTTTTTTTTTACTTAAGATTGAGAGAGAAAAAACGACATATATAACAAAGACAAAAAGCAAAAGGGATAAAAGACTAGAGTAAACACACAACAGTAACATTACAGGTTTACAAAACAGTATAGAAATTTGCAATATTGTGTATCATTATCTTCAAAATGGTTGTTTACATAAATAGATATAGACATGTAAAATTGATCTAATCATATGAGTATTAGTTGTTCTTTATCAATAATGACATTCAGCAGTGTGTTCGTTTTAGTTATCTTACATATACATATATACAGATTTATATTTTTCCTTTTCCTTTCCCTCTTTCCCCCTTTTCCCTTCCCAATTACTTTTGCTCTTTGAGCTGTTTTTACCCTTACCTGGTATTTATTATAGATTTTGGATCATATATATTTTTTCAATTTCTTACACTAGGGAGACAATACAGTATTTACACATGTGGGTTTGATTTATCTCACTTATGAGTATGGTCTCAAGTCATGACCATTTACTTATAAAAGTCTCAATGCGATCTTTCTTAATAGCTGAGTAGTACTCCATTGTATAAAAATACCACATCTTTTTGCTGGAAAACAATACTCCATGCAACAGGAACCCAGTAAAAAGCAGGGGTAGCTATTATGTTTGCAGACAATATGAACTTCAAACCGAAAATGATCAAAAGAGATAGAGAAGGTCACTACATACTTGTTAGAGTAAAACTTCAAGAGGAAGAGATTACAGTCATAAATATATATACACCGAATATGGGAGCACCCAACTATGTAAGACAATTCTTAATAGACATGAAAAGCCAAATAAACAATAATACAGTTATAACAGGGGACCTTAACATCCCACTGTCACAGAGAGACAGGTCAACCAAACAAAAAATCAGCAAAGAAATAACAGAACTGAATCAAACTTGTGAACAAGTGGACCTAATAGATGTGTACCGAGTGTTCCACCCATCAACATCAGAATACACATTCTTCTTAGCTGCACATGGGTCATTCTCTAAAATAGATCATATACTGGTCCAAAAAACATGCTTAAGTAAATGCAAAGGAACTGAAATAATTCCATGCATATTATCTGACCATAGCGCAGTAAAATTGGAAATGAATGACAAAAAAATCTACAATAACCGCATAAACACATGGAAATTAGATAATACTCTCCTAAATAACCAATGGGTCACAGAAGAAGTTAAAGAAGAAATTAACAATATCTACAATTGAATGAAAATACAAATACAAATTACCAGAACCTGTGGGACACAATGAAAGCAGTCCTCAGAGGAGAAATGGAAAGAACACACATAAACAATGCTGCACCTCAAACTTCTAGAAAAAGAAGAGCAAGTCAAGTCCAAAGCCCAAAGTGGGGAGGAAATTATTAAGATTAGAGTAGAAATTAATGCAATTGAAACGAAAAAAACAATACAAAGAATTAACGGCTCAGGCCAATCTTGCGCTCGCGTTGTAGCCCAGCCAGGCCTCGAACTCACAACGTTCCACCTACCTCAACCTCCTGAGGGATTAAAGGCATGCACCACCACGCCCAGCTACCAAGTCTGATCCTGCTTTGTGTCTTTTCCGTGAGTAAAGTGATTGATTGTGTTGCTTTTTCCTTGGCAACTCTGATGCCAACATCAGTAGGCAGATGCATTTGAGTTTTCTTTGTGGTGATCGACACCGAATGGCAATTGCAAGATAGAGTAACCTGATAAAGTGATAGACACACACACAGACAACAGAACAGAAGGGGAAGATTGACAGCAACTTGCCCAAGTCAGACTTAAGAAAGAGAGATGTCAATATATGAGCACGACTAAATAGATTGTGGTGTAAGGATTATAGCGCAGTGTGCTAAAATCTTTATACGGTTGTTTTTCTTAACATCGTAGAACCAGCATTATTTATTTGGTATTGAGGAGCAGATACATATATCATTATGCATATTTGAAGAAGCTATCTTTCATTTCCTTTTGGGATTTTGCTTTCATTCTTTTTGTGTTTTTATTGTGTACTTATTTTTGCTGTGTGATAGTGAACATTTATGAAGCTTATTTGATTTATATTTTAAATTGTATTATCTTTAGAAGCTCAGCCCAAGACTAACATGTTTGAAAGTCTTCTCGCTCAGAAACACTTGCTCTAGTGGTATTTCCCAGTCCTTTTAGAGCACTCTCCTGGGTGGCTGGTCTGTGAAATGTGGTTCAGTTTTCTCTGTGCCCACATATGCATCAGCTGAGTTTCCAGAATGTATTATGCTCTGTAATAAATAATGCAAGGGGTGGAATCCTCTAAATTAAGCTAACAGGCATATTTGCCTTTGTTGGCAGGAAACTGTACAACTCATTCCATCATGGTTTGATTATTCTTGGATCAATTCTATAATCAATGATAGACAAATATGCTTTTTTTTTGACAAATATGTTTTTATTGCTCTGTTTAGATGAGAAAATCACAGAAATGTTACTGAAACTTTCATCAAAAGTTTCCTAATGTGAACGTTTATTATGAAGTTTATGAATCAAAAAATAATCCAGAGACCTAATTTATACCACCAGGTCAGTCATCTTTTTGACGCTCTGTAATAGTAATGCTTTATAGTTAGATGAAGATGAATTTGTGATCAGAAGATGTGGGTCTATATTTTTTTCTAGAATTCACTAGCTGCATATTCTAGTGGCATGTTCATTTTCTTCATAGAGGTATAATTATTTCAACTGTAAAATAAAGATAAAATATTTACTTCAACCTGCCATGGTGGTGTATGCCTGTAATTTCAGCACTCAGGATACTGTGGCAGGAGGATCACCATGAGTTCTAGGCCAGTCTGAACTACATAGTGAAAGCCTGTCTCAAAAAAAAAAAAAAAAAAAAAGAAAGAAAGAAAGAAAGAAAGAAACTGAACCAAAGACAAACAAACAAACAAACAATGCCAACTTTAAGAGACAATTTCTAGAATCAGGAGAAATGAATATAAAGTACAAAATTCATCCCATCTCAAGCCAGATACGTAGTCATTATTGATATATTTCCTAATATTAGCACTATTAGCTGATAAAACTTAATGACTGGAGAAGATGAGTGCTGAAATATCTAGGCCACCAGCCAAAATGTTATTTCAGGGTAAGGCAACACAGTATTTGCACAGAGGATTACTTCATCTCCCTTGAAAGGATGCATCTGCAATGGGATTTGAAAAATAAAAGAATTCAACTGATAGAAATAGAAGTGAGGAACTTCCAGGATATTAAATAGGATGACCAAAGCATGCAATAAAAGAAAAACCTGGAGAATGGTTTTGGAGCAAAAAGAAATCCATATGTATGAAGATTAAGAAATAATCAAAGTCTTCTCTTCAGAGGCTGGTTGCCAAAATAGGAATAGAGGGGAAAGGCTCACTTGAAAGCACCTAGAAATAATGTCTTGCAAATTCATAGATGAAGTTTAAGAAGCAAATATAATGAAGACAGATAAGTAGAAAAGCTGATAATTCAATGTTGAACTACAGGTAGTCTTTGGCATCTGTAAATTACAAGTAGAACTAACTAGGCAGGACATAGATAATAGGTCTTAGGCCCAATTTTCAACATGGAGTCAGATTCCTAGAGACACAAGACACATATCAAGTCATTTTTTTCAAAAAGCTACATATTTGTGAAAGAATGCCCTAATATTAATTTCATTCTCTGCCAAATACACAAAAAGGAAATAAATCTCCATTAGACATTGAATTTAGGTGAAAATGACTCTAATAAATTATACTTACCAGACTAACCTCGCACAAGTTCAGAATGTGAATAAAAAGCTAAGCTAGGATAGATTCTAAGAATATTAGAAAAAGAAATCCTTGAAGTTAATCTAACTTCACACTGACACTGAATCTGGCAGGCTCTTCAGTAGTCTGTTGTAAAGGATTATGATTTCCTAAAGTCAAGATTACTCATCTATACCAGAAGCTCACTGAATTTAAAGCTTCAACTGGTGAACACCTCTAAGTCAGATGCTTTAGAGAGTTAGGAAGCCATGGAAATGCAAGGCCCACTCTACCACCATGTACTCTGAGAGCAAATCCTTTGTCTCAGACCCAGGAGACCCGTAGCTGCCACCAGCCTCCTGTAACCATGGCTTATGCACAACGTTTCACTTACAAAGAAGGTAAAACCTCAAGTCCTCTGCAGTTCTTGACAATGGCATTTGTTTCGTAACTCATGTTAGAAGAGTTTAGAAGATACTTAGGCTGCTTTTCTAAATCTGTTCTTCCAGAAATGGATGATTTGTGGATTACGCTGCATGAAAGTTTCTGATCAACACTGATCTTTTAAGGTTTCATTATTCTGTCATCCTCAGTTTCAGGAGAGAGAAAGGCATGCATTCATGACACAAGTAACTGATTACTCCCTGTCCTTTAGATATGGTTAATGCAACCAAGAGTACTGAAAAGATCAGAGTCAGCAAAGGAAAGGCCCTAAAATCCACAAATCCTGAGTCAATCATCAAAAAAGACAATTTCATATTGAAATGGAAACCCGTAAAAAGTACAGATTCCTGGTGGATGATGTTTGTTATTGGCCTCTGCAGAGCCCACCACTCAGTACACGTTCAAGGGTGACAGATGGTCTTCATCAGGAGTTAAGATGAATTCGATATTTTACCCAAGTTCTGTGATGTGGAACTTCCCAGGAAAATTAAACCAAGCTGTAGAATAGAGCAACTTTCTTTGAAGGAAAATTAAACCAAGTGGTAGAATAGAGCAACTTTCTTTGAAGAAATAAGAGTAACAGGAAAGAAAGTGGATATTTCAGTGGATTTTTCATGGCTACTTATTTTCACAAAAGTACCTGTGACTTATTAATCAAGTATGTGAAAATCATTCTGGTACATATTTTGCTATATTAATTAAGTATGTGGAAATCTTTTTGATAAGTAACACCCATTTTTAAGCACTTGCTATGTACAAACATTGTACTTACACAATGCTTTTCAACGCACTTTAAACTTTAATATAAGTAAATTACAAATTAATGCAAGTAATGTAAAGCAGTCTCTATCATTTAGGATAAATGATTTGACATGGAAATCGTAAGATCATATATCTCCATGAGGTTCACCCAACTCCAGATTTTTGACAAATATGTTGTAGGCTTCACAATAGTCCCCTGAAAACCCTTATCATAAGATTACTTTCTTGCTGCTGCGCCTTGAGTATGCTGTAGTAAGATGTGGAAATTAAACCACTGGAATTTCCTTTTTAATTTTGTTTTCAGCTCCACATTCTTGGAAAACAGATTTAGTTGGCTACAATTAAAAGAAAAACTAAACAAAACCTCTCAGGGTGCTACTTAACAGTCAAGGGAACTGGTTTCTTCTACAGCTGTGGCACTGCCGGGGAAGTATTTTTAAACTTTCCTGAAAGGGGAAAATTATAAGAGAGTTACACCTAGAATTCTTCTGTTTAGATTCACTCAGAGCATTAAAGTAAAGTAGAAACTGGGACATTATTTTACAGGTAATCTCAACACAGAGACGAACAGGCGCACGTACTAATTCCCCACAGTCAACTTTCCTAGACACTGTAGGAGATTTTCATAAGAAGATAACACATTTAACAACTCAAGATATCACTAATTATATGAACATCTGTGGGGAAAATAAGCGTTCTGGAACTCAAGATCTATTTTTTCCATGAGAATAATCATGAAGCAGATAATTAATGGTTTTAGCAATTGCATTTTAAAGATTAGTCCATTCTTTTCACAGCAAGGGATAAAGAACAAATCGTATTTTCTTTTCAATGTTTTAGTGTAATAAAATGCCCTTAACATGAAATTTACCAACTTTATTGTTATCTTTCTCTTTAAATGTACAGTTCACTGAAATTAAATACCTTCAAAATGATTAACCATTGCTACCATACTCCTCCATAAGTTTTTTCTTCTGGTAAACCTCAAACTTTATGCCCATTAAGCAGTGGGTACTGTAACCCTTTAGTACCTGGAGACCACTACTCTTTCTACCTCTTAGGAGTAAAATCACACAGTATTTGTGTATGCACGACTGACTTATTTCACATAGCATAATGTCATCAAGTTTCATCTATGTTTTAGCATATGTTAGAATTTCTCTTCTTTTTAATGCTGCCTAATATTTTATTGTAGGTATATATACCACTTTGCTTACCCCTTTATCTATTTATGGACACTTGAATTACTTCTATGTTTTAGCTATTATCAATAATATTGTTATGCATATGGATATGTAAACGTATCTTTGAAACCTTTTGTTATTTGAAGTATGTCTTGGTTATTTTTCTCTTGTTGCCAAAACAAAATACTTGATGCCCAAAATGAAGGAAGGGAGGTTTTATTTAGCTTACAGTTTGCAAAGTCATACTCAGTTGGCTCCAAGGCAGGGTGCTGTGGCTAAGGAGCAGCTGTTTATGGCAGCCATAAGCAACAAGAGCAAAAGGGCAAAAGGGGAAAGCATACCTCCTTCCCTCCCTTATATTGTATGCCAGCACCACCCCTGGGTGGGTGCAGCACTCACACCGCCAATTCCAGCACTAGACAACAAACCAATCTCAAACACTAGACTCAGCCATCTCTATGACTGCATGAGGCTTTGGAGAGAACATCCAGATACAAACCATAACAGAGCGTACACCAGAAGTGGAATTTTGGGGTCACATTGTAATTCTATTCGTTTTAATTTACTTTTACTGAAAAAAACCTAAAATTTGTATACATTAAAGGGGTACCTTGTCATGTTTTGAAACATAATTACACTGTATGTTTAAATTAGGTCAAAATATCCATTTTCTCAAGCACTTATTGTTTCTTTATGATGGAAAAAATTATTTTTTCCAGCTTTTTAAATTGTAAAGTGCCTTATCATTATGATATTCCCTCTATTGCGTGGTGATGCACAAGAATCTCTTCTGTCTAACTGAGACTTAGTAAGCACTGATCATCTTTTTCCATCTCTCTTTTTTTCTTTCTCTCCTTGGTTTTTAGTGACTCCAATTCTACTCTCAACTTCTATGAGATGAACTTTTTTTTGATCCTGTATTACAGATTATGTAGTACTTGTCTTTCTGTGACTGTTTTCTTTCAGTCAACATAACTTCAATTTAGTTCATGTTGTTTGTATAAGAGAATTTCATTCTCTTTTTATGACTGAATAGCATTCCATGATATATATTTACATTTCTTTTATTCATTCATAATATTATACATGTCATTACATATTCATCTCTTATAAGAAATTTTTACTATCCAACACCCTGCAACTTTTAAAAACTCATTAGGTGAATGTGGAATTAAATTAATATTTTTGTACAATGAGTGGAAGTTTTTCTACCATCTGTATTACCTCATTTTAAAGAAAGCTGTCTCTAAATTTGAGTTTATTACTGGCAGTTTCTCAGGAGAACCTTACTTCCAACTTTCATAAAATGCATAGTTAAGCAGCAACTGTGACTTACTTTTGTTTTCATGTATTAGTCAATGTGTCTATTATCTGTAGAAGTTTATTCCTGACAGTGTGAATATTAAGCTTAGTTGTTAACTCAATTAGTTTTGAGAGATGACTAGGAGATTAGTAAGGCACACTCATGTGGGTGTGTAGGTGAGTCAAGGGTGTGGCCTTGGGACTGTATTTGTTCTCTGTCTTCTCTTTATTTCTTGTTTCCTGCTGTGCTTTCTGGCTACAGTAAGGGCAAGAACTTTCCTCCACCATGCCCTTTGAGGCCACCCTTCTGTCATAATGCTTTTGTCTTGGAGCTGACTGACCATCAGCTGAAGCCTCTTCTACCATGAGTCAAAATACACCCCTGTCCTTTTAAGCTGTATATGCCAAGCATTTTCTCCCAATGATGAAATGCCAACTACTTCACACATAGATGCCTTTAGTAGAGCGTGCTAACTAATGGCACCTTGTGCTAGGAAAATTACCCGAAAAAAGGTACTTTACTAAAATTTTCCACCACATTCATAATGACTTTTATCTTAGCAAAATTCAGAATATCAATTAAATTGGAGCCAAGACCAAATTCACTGTGATAGTAGAAAACTTTAGTAAATTATGATACATTTTCTCCTGGAATATTGTGTATCCAACACAAATGTTGGTAGAGAAGAATTTATGACAAAAGAAATATTTATGGTTTTATCTCAAGTGATGAAAATTATAAGAGCCCAGTGGGAGTGAGGTGTACCTGGTTCTTAGGTGAATGGGCACTGATTAGGACAGATCTGGATTAGAATCTCTGTTCTATTACTAATTAACTAAATTATTAAGAATGGAGCTAATATCTCCAATTCTATTAGCCACAAACAAAGTAGTCATACATCTTTTCAGAGGATTATGGGAGCATTGTAAAGGGAGAAAATATGCATTGTACTGAGGAATGAGTGCTTTAAGAGCAATCACTTAAGTAAATATTAATTATGTTCCTATTATCACTGTTATTGGAATAATAATGTACACAATGAAAATGACAAGTTATCACAGTGATAGAAAGAAAGAGTGGGAGAATACTTATCTCTCTAGAGAAGTATTTTCCTTAGATAGTATGTAAGGCCCGTAAGAAAAACAAGTTTATATATTTATTATTTTTTTTAAATGGGGTCAATGCCAGAATAACTAGCCAAAATTATTGCAAACTGCTACTTTCAGGGGACAAAAGTTGTTAAGAAGAGATAGGTCAGGTTCTTGCTGGCTTTCATTATCATTTTCATTTATAGAACAATTTATATCCTTTTGTGCTGGTATCACATTGATAACAATGAAAAATTACACTTAACAAGAGAAATGCATTACGGATGAAAACGCTCCATGGAATCCATTTTCTGATGCACTAGAAGTGCAGCATAAAGCTTGGAATTGCCAAATTAAAGCAGCATGACCCTTAGGTAGATTACACTTCGTGAAGAAAAAAAAATAACAAACTGGATCAAGCATGTTTTTATTCCCTTTCTCTTCAGTACCTGTAGACATTGTCTCTCCCCTCTGCTCTCCCATTTCCTAGGTAATCACCAACTGGAATTTGCACACACCCTGCCATGCAAGCTTTCAGACCTCTGTATGCGAAGAACGTCGATAACACTTTTCTTGGTTTGAAACCTTTAATCAATCTTTATATATTACGTTTTTAGCAATATAAAGAAGAGCAATTCCAGTGAACCTAAGTGTTTCTTGTCTTGGTGGAAATAATGTGAGTGGCGAGTATTTTCTTTCTTTCTGTACTGAACTTCATCTACCAAATTTTCAGAAGGGGCACTGCCCTGTGCTATCTCTGGTCTCCGTGTATACTACAAAAGTCTCACTGAAAAAACACAGCAGCGATAAAAGGAATGAAGAAACTAGGAGATCATGTATTAGCTCATGGGGTGGCAGCTAGAAAAGACAGTCCTCAAACCCACTGATTTCAACTGAGCTCTTGATGGCATAATTGTCATCTCATTAGCCCAAAGTTGTATAAAGTGACATTTTCTGCATGAATGACAAAGATGTCGATATCCTCCAACATTGCTTGATTCCCTTCACATCAGAATCACTTCTCAGCAGCCTGGCCAAGTCAGTATCATTCATTAACTGTCTCTTTACTGAGTAGGAAAAATGAAAGGACTCCTTTAATCTGACATTAATAAATTGCAACCATTTGGGGAAGTATTCAAATGTAAAATGCGGAGACTCATTACTGAAATTATATTTGATGACTTGGGTTGGTTCTGGCTCATTTAAAGATATAATTTTCATAGGATTGTGTCCCTGATGGCGAATGATAAAAGATGCTGTGGCCAGGTTATGAAGCAAGTTTAAAGAAGACTCTTTATTGCTATAAGATGCAGATTAATAGACTGACAAAGCAAGAATGGTCCTGAGGAACATAGACAAAGTAGCTTTTAAAGTTGTTAAAATTAATCTTCTTTTTCTTTGAATAAAAATAATAAGTTGGCTCATTTTCTAAGTGGTCTCATTTTATCTACTGGAAAAGTTAAGATCAAAATGAAAAAACAACAAAGGTACTACACTTCTACTCTTCCCTAAAGTCCTTTACAAATACTATTTTTATGATAGGTAGGGGCAGAGAAAAGAAAATATATAGCATTTATTTTGTCGTTTTTGTAAACTGGAGTGCAAACATGTGTGAAGTGAGTATGTTTGAGATGAGGGTTTGAAGCAGACACTTTCCAAACCAGGGAAATTTCGAAATGGACTTAGAAGGATGATTGTATATTGCATCAAGTGTGTTGTTTTATCTTTTTGCCTCTTTCATTTCAACAAGTCTGTAACCTTCTGGAGGAAAGAGACTGAGCTGCGCTTGCATTGGTCATTTCAGTTTGAGAATGATGTGTGGAATACAGCAAATATATAAATATGGCTTGTGTGTCTTAATGCAAGTTGAACAGAAAAATCCCAATTTGAGTTAGAAGAACCGGATGAACTTGCTTTGTGAAATTTCACACTTTCCCCTTACCACTCATTGCTGGTAAGATGAATTTTGACCTTGCTATGGAAATTTTCAGTTGGATTTTTTGAAAAAGAATGTCAGTCATATTTCTCACACAATTACTTTTTTCTGAGACATGTTAGCCTGCTTCACATGAGTCACGCAACTGTATGATTTAAGTGGGGATTTGATGGGCATCGATATTTATGAAATCCAATGTTATGCAATACCTTGTGTTTTAAAAGCTTGAAATAGAATATAATATATTTTGCTCCCCATTTCAGCAAGAGTGAGTAGCTATTCAATTGTTTCAGACATAAATATAATAGAGAGATGATTCATTAATACAGGGAGGTGATTAAAAATAAACAAATTAAAAATGCATTGGAAATTCTATCTGTGAAAAGAGAAAGCCATGGGAGTAAGAGAAATGGCAGCACTCAAAGTAGTACGAAATTTCTACATGAAGAATCAGAAGAACCACGTTCATTGCGAGTAGATTTTCTTCAAAATGGAAATAGAAATAAGACAGTGAGATATTTGTTTGAACACTCATTTTTCACTTATTAAACATAAACTAAGAGCACTACCGATTCTAGGAAGAGATGTTTAACTCTGCAAGGAGGCCGGTGATTTTTTTCATACTTGCCTCATACCCTCATAGATGAAGTCACTAATTTTTCATACGATTGGGGCAAAAGAAATGGAGCATGTGTCAGTTCTGTCCCCTGTACTTCTGTGCACATACAAGACAGAGTCTGATGAGGTTGCTGCCTCCTCTGCTGTATTATCTCAAATAATGAAAACAATTCAGACGGCATCATCTATCCCCGATGTGTGCACTCAATATGTGTAGTCAATAATATTCTTTTGAAACGCTTCACCAAAAACTACTGCTGGTATACACTCACAGAGCTACATTCCTAAGCAATGCATTAGGAAAACAAAAACAAATAGGAAGTTAATTGTCCACTAGTAGTTCAGAGAGAAATGGGTGGGAGAAGCTATGTAAGCTTAAATTTTAGAAGAAATTTGCTAGCTGTTGCAATAAGGGTGCAGTTGAATTAAAATGTAGCAAAGAGACAAAGATTGTGCTGAGAATTTTGAGTGTGTAGATTAACTGACTGAAAAATTAAATTTAACCAGCAATGTATCTAGACAATGAATTTATAATGGGTGGTTGACTGTAAGTTGCTAAACACTCTTCACGCCTGGTGTTTAAGGGTTTCCAAGATTGGGATTTAACAGAAGTTCTGAGCCTTAGCTACATCTCATTTCTCCCTCTTTCTTACCCTGCTTATTAGTTTTAAGAATGACCAATACTCTTCAAATATTTGTCAACACTTTACTCTTTTTTTCCTCATTTTTTAAAATGAGTATTTTATCAGTACATGTTTGCAGTGCATGCAGTTTACAATCATCTTGGGGAGTGAATACATGTACATAAAACAGTTTAGTTCTTTTTTAATTCCCTTCCCTCCCCACACCTTCTTCCTCTAATTCCCTTTGCCCATTTTCATTCTCTTTAATATATGATTATGGCACATAATGTTTTATACTCTTGGTCTTTCATTGTTCATTAATGCCTCCTCTATAATTACCTTCAAGAAAATTTACTTACCTGCCATACCTCATTTCAAATGTTTCTAAGCTAGTAAACTATTTAGTAGCAAATTTTCTCAAGTAACTGCATGAATACATGCAGCATACTCCTATGTAATACGTACAACAAAAGCATTAGACACACCTTACTCTGTTCATGTAATATACATTATTCCATTGCCAGAATGGGACTTTTTATCTCACACACAAAGTGCATATCTGTGCCTCTGCCATTTCTATGATACAGTGTTACCTTTGGATGGCCACTATAACTTAGGTGTCTTCAAATATTCACATCTACATAGATGTTATTCACAAAGGCCCACCAAGTGGAGAGTTTGAAGGTACGAAGTTTGTTATTAAGAACTTTTGATAAATAGAAACAGAAAGAAATAATGTCGTAATTAAGTTGTCAGAAAGTAAGAGTGTTGGTCACCCCAGAAAAATTTACATTTTCCTCATTGCTGTAATAAATCCTATAGTATTATGGTAGAAGCACAGTTATTTTGATTAAAACCATAATGGGAAATATACTGTACTCCTAAGGTTGTTGCAAAACTGCAGGGATTTCAGCTTTCTCTATATTGGTAAAGAATTTATAAAACTAAATCAAAAAATACAAATTTTCTTCCTGAAAACTGTCAAGCCCGATGCATGCAATTATCTAAAATACTTGCTTTGCATGTTTATTTCACAGCACCAGTGCTATCGTACAGCTATAAATTTTCCAGAGATTCCAAATGAAATGAAAACTTTCAATTTCAAGTAATTACATGATTCTCCCAGATCCTTGTAAGAAAAATCTAAGCTATCAAGGCATAAATAGAGTACATTTTTATATCTGCAATATACCAAATTAGAAGACTTCTGCATATATTTATATTTTATTATACATCATATTTACAATGATTTTAGATTTACAAAACGTCAGGCCGACACCACTCATACACTTTCTTAGACAAATCTTTTATTACCATCACACTTTAGGATGGTGGATTTATGACAGTTAATGAACCAATATTGATACATTATTATTCAGTAAAGCTTTCAGTTTATGGATATTTTTGTATGATTTTACTTAATGTACCATTCCTGTTCCAGTACCATCTGGTATGTCACATCACTTATGCCAAGACTATATATGAACTAAGGGTACACATATATCTGTAATTGCTTCTGTAGTAATTCATCTAGATCTGCAGAAGCTGACCAATAGTTCATATGGGGCCTCCAATACAATTCATTATTACATGGATCATTCTAGATTCTTCCACTTATTTCTATGTCCACATTCATTAGTGAGAAATCTGGCCCCTGCCATCTACCATCTATATAGTAAATTGTTCAATTCAGTATACATGTGTAGGATTATAGGAATCATTGATCAGTGTGTTGGTGGGAAATGTCTTTAACAACCAGAGTGCAATGTTTATGTATAATCTTTTGCCTTTAATTTCTCAAAACCCTTTCATTTCAAAAATTATGAAGTTACTACCTTGCCCCACCCATATTACTCAGAGAGGTTGAGTCATCTGTATTACCCTTATATTCACTATCCTGTTCTGTTATTTTGAGATTTCCCCAAGTTGAAATGAATTTTATTTTAAATTCATATATATTAAGTTTTACTTTCTGTCTTACAAAATCTATGAATTGTAGGGAGAAGGAGTAAGAGAAAATGAAGGGGTTAAAAAATAATAGAAATGTGCTATATATATGCACCAACTCTCCCCAGAGAATAGTCATTATGTACTGCAAAGATATCCTAATAAAAATAAAAGTGAAAAAACTACTTCTGAGAAAATGATTTATGAACTAAGGGAAATGTATAACACCATGTGTACACCATGACATCATCATACCAAATAGTTTGCGACCTTGAAACTCTGCTGTGTTTCACCAATCTCCCATCTCTCCTCTTGAAATCCAATGGCAACTATTGGGATTTCTCCTTTTCTATGCCATAAAATGAGAATAATGGATTTTGTTTATATCTAAATGCTTTACTGGTTGGATTTGTTTATATTTCCTTGCAATTCTATTACATATTAATTTCTATATTTTAATGGTGGTTAGGTGCATAGATATTAAAGAATTGGCATCTTCTTAGAGAGGACCACTTTATGATTATTTCATGTCCATTTCTTAATCATGATACTTTCCTTTGTTTTGAAATCAACTTTGTGTGAAATTAACGTAATTACTTAAGGTTTCTTTGGTGCTATCAATGTAGTTCTTTATCTTATTGCTTTTTAATTTTAAATAAATGTAATTGGTTCTTGTTTTGTTTAGATAAATATAGCTGGTTTCCTTTAAAAAATGTGTATGGTTCTTGTTTCCTTTTTTGTTCTTCATTCCTAAAAGTCATATATTTTTATTGATATGTGTTGTTCATTTACATGTAAACAGATTATTGATACGACTGAATCAGTGTTTTAAACTTTTCTCTATTTGTTGAATTTCTTCTTTTTCTTTCTTTTTTGGTATTTCTCATTTCATCTAGAACTTTGTATGATTGTTTTTCTCATTTCTTAGGCTATTATTACATATTCTTTAAAAATAATAGTTTTTCTTATAGTATATAATATATATTTTAACTATAAAGCCTCAAGTGTAAAGAAGTCTCCTGAAAACAGAAATATTTCCATTTTTTTCTGTCCTGACCCATGTTAGATTTCTCATTTGTTTCATTTATTTAGCACCCAATCATGTTTTTCTTTTACTTTCAACAGATAACTATCTATGACATAGTTCAGTTAAGAATAAGAAAAACAAAGACTAATGTCACTTTTATGTATTCCTTCTCTGAATCTCTACTTTGCATTTGTAGAGTAGTGTTTATTACCTGCACCATTTTCCTTCTCTCTAAGGAACTTTCTCTGACATGTTTTTACAGGCTACTCTGGTGGAAGTCATTCCTGAAGGTCTTTCTGTCTATTGTTTCCCTTTCAGTTTTAAGGGCTCATTTCACTGTTGTAGAAAACTAGGTTGGTGGTTTTTTTTTTTTTCTGTTGCAATTTTAGTATCTCCATTTATTATCTAGCTTGTATGGTTTCTGATGAAAAATCTGAAGGCTTTCTTATCTTTATTTCTGTAAAGATAATGTGTTCTTCCCTGTAGCTTCCTATAAAAATTTATCTTTGGTTCCCTACAGTTTGAGTATAAAATGTCTCATTGAAGATTATTTTGGTATTTATATACATGGTCTCCTCTGAGCTGCCTGTATCTATGGTTTGGCATCTCCTTCTAATTTTAGAAAACATTCAGCCATTTGTCTTCTGCTGTTTTTTCTTTTTCTCTACTATCTGGTTTTCTTGGGTATATAGTTCTGATATCCCTCCAAATAAACACACAAATTTTCCCCCCTTTCATTTCAAAATTTGAAAGATCCCATTGAACTATCTTAAAGCTCTCGGATTCCTTATGTAGCCATTTTTCAACTACATGAAACCATTCAAGATACCCATTTCTGTTCCAGTATTTTTAATCTCTGCCAGACACACTTAATTTATTTAACCTCTCTATCCTTACATTTGTGTGCTTTTTCCATTATAGCCTTTACCATATTTATAATTGCTCTTTAAAATTCTTGTTCAGATCATTTTAGCACCTCTGTCATATCTGATTCTGGTTCTGATGCTTCCTTTGTCTCTCTGGAAATTTTTTTTTCTTTCCCTAGGCTCTAAGCATATTTTTAGTTTTTCATTTAAGACTGAATACAGTGAGTTATGAATAAGAACTGTGGTACATAAGCTTTTGGCTAGAGGCTGGGACAATTTTATATTTTTCATCTCTGTAGATAACAGTGGCTCTGGTTTCTTTTAGGGTCTTGCTTCTCGTTTCCTGCTCTCTGTCTTCGTGTTTTCTAAGAGCTCTTGAAGTATAGATTTGTGAACCACAATATCATAATGAAGCTCTGCTGGGTTGATGATAAGATGTGAAGAGGGAACAAAGGGACCCATGGTCTTACAATTAAACGCAGACTTTAAAACCAGTGCCCAGGATATTTGACTTCAACTGCCTCTTAGCTATTTTCCTTCCTTCCAGGTGATTGAGGAAGGCTGGATGAAGCTATGCCTGGGGAACCTCTGTCTTCCACCTTAGACAAGGCCCTGGTAAAAAAAATTTTTTTTTCCATTGGCATCTGAGCCTGTTATCAAGAAAATGCTGGGCACATTTACAAATGATCATTATTTCCTCTCCCATGTCTGCAACCAGATGGGGTTTCCTTTTTGGCACTTTGCTGTAAGAATCTGGTGGAATTCTTGCAAGTGATATCCAGAATATGTGAGTAAACCCTAAGGCCACTGCCAGTAATTCCTTCCTCTCAAGCTAGTCAGCACTCAGAGGGTACCATTTCATGCAAATTGTCATGCAAATGTCCCTGCTTTCTTCTGGATCCAGCATCCTCTCTTCCTGGTTATACAACATCAACCGTGAGGTGCTGTGCTCTGGGTAGCAGTTTGTCTTATAGTGTCAATGATTTGACAGGTCCAAGAAAAGTTATTGATTTTGAGCTTGTTCCACTTTTTATTTTTGCAAGAATGAGCGTAATGGGTTTCAAACTCTTCAAATACTCTTTAAATGGCTCCAAGTTGCACCAAAAACCCGACATCTCCGTTCACTTCTGTCAACCAGTCATCTACACTGCTGTCAGACTTAATGTACTCAACTGCTCATTTCTGTTAAGAAGACTGGTCTCAGTTCGATTTGCAAAGCACTAAACCCTCTGTGTCTGTGAAATGTGTCCCGAGTTCCTCTCCAGTACCTTTTGCCACCTATAAGCTCTCACTGGCTTTGATTTTCACAGATCTGTGCTTTTCAATGTGTGTGTGCACGCGCATGTGTGTGTGTGTTTAATTTATTTACATGGAAGGCTCATTTGCCTGCTTTAGTCTTCCAGATCTAACTAGCAAATTCTTATCCATGGGCCAGTTCAGTGCTTATTCCATCAAACACTCCCTGTTTTATCATTCATGGCATTTCAGAAACACAAATAAACATTTTATAATAAAAGCCTTGTTGTGGTAATGTGCCTGGTTCTCCATCCTATTATTTCCTGGGTGCCCTAGAGTAATTTCATTTCTCAGGTGACCCTAGTGCTTGAAATAGTAACCACCCAGTGCTTAATGAAAGGTGAAAAGTTGCCAGGTTTCTTTAAAAAATTAAAATAACTCTGAGAAATCATTATCCACATCATTTCATGGTTAATTAGAAACGTGTCACATGCTTCTTATACATCTTAATTTAGAATTCTCAATTCTTAACGTATCTCTAAATAAACGTTAAGAATTGAGAATTCTAAATTAAGATGTAACAAAATGATAAATAAAGAATTTTAAAGTGTCACAATTTAAAAATGATGCTGTGTCCAAAATTAAGTTGATTATGTAAATTTTTCATTTTATATCTAACATAAAAGTGTTGGAAATTCATCACATACTTGACTCAGGTTGGCCTACCTTGATCAGGCATAAGTCAATTATTAATAACAATTATATCTGATATTTATCATGTAATTTCTTATCTGTCAAACATTGTGCATAAATACATCAAAAGCATTATCTTACTTGTCATATAAATTGATGAGCTTAGAGTTATTCTTATTTTTTCATTTACAGAACAAAATGAGAAATCTGAATAGTCAGGTCACATGATCCATGTGGTAGAGCTAGAATTCAAAATCAAACCTTTATAATTTCCAAATCATGGTCTTTTTGATCCACTATATTTTATGTCATTAAAAATTAGACAAGATAAAAAGTCTCCCTGAGGGATCTGCCTTCCTTGATCCTCTGTGGACCTTACGACATGCACACACAGCCTCCGCAGTGGAATTTGGTCCCCTCCACAGCAGTCACACAGATGGAAATTCTAGAGAGAGAAACTATGGCACCACAGGATTCCACAGCTCCAAAACATCATAAAAACGTCTATATGGCTTACATTTTTTTTAAAAGATAGTAAATCCAACAGAACATAACAGAACAAAGTCAATAAAAACAAAGCAGCAGAACTGGTATAGAACTTCAAAGAAAGATACTATGAAAACAATAGCTATTATAGTATATCTTATTATCTTCAGAATAGCTGACCATTCCAACAGGTATAGTAGAATTGAACCAAAAACAAAACAGAATAAGACCAATAAAAACAGAATATAAAATAAAGCAAAAAAAAAAAAAATAACAATCAGAGTAAAGCAAAACAATGAGAACCATACTGGGCCTCGAGGACAAGACAGAAGAGAATCCCCCATATTTGCTACATTACCTACTGTCATCTTCCGAAGAGATGCTCAGGTTGCTGACCCAAGGCCTGCAAAATCAACGAAACAATACTAGCATTTAGTTGCTTAATGTTCCTTAGTTGCTACCAATTTAACCAGAGCTCCGAACCAGCAGGTTGCTTATGCAGGTGGGGGGTGTGGGGGTTGTCCATGATTCTAAGCCCGCGTGCCGGTGCCACTCAGGCCCAGCAGGGTGGGTCCTCGAGGCACCCATTCTCGTTCTCTTCCATGAGTCCGCGCCTGTGGCACAGTCCCCCGGAAGGCAGATTAGTTGTCTTGTCTACATGGCTTACATTGCACATGACTCTCCCAGCACCAACCTCTTTGCCTGCAGAGGCATTGTTCCCATTGGTGACTCAGCTCAGCCCTAAGACTGTCACTTGCAAACACAAGAAGTCATAAAAGAGATGAGATAGGACACAGAATCTTGCAGGTCCCCAGACATGTGGAGACACCCAAAAATTCACACTGGATGCTCAAGGACTTTGCCCACTGAGGTGCAAGACTGTCAGAGAACTTCGACCAGGGATGTTTATTAACACCTTCCTGCCTAATGTCCCTTATTTTCTTTTGCTTGTATAAAAAAGACCCAGTTCTCTTTGCTCCCTACGGACAGCCTTATTGCCAATGATCTACATCCACCCAGGTATTTAACCATATGCCTTGTTGCTTGCACAAAAGTCTGTCCAGCGGTCTCTGCCTCTTCTCACATTCCTTATATTTTTTGATGAAAAAAAGAATAAAAACATGATACAGAATTTCAAAACAAAATAATAGGATATTAACCATGGTTAATACATTGTGTTTTGCTATCTTCAAAGTAGTTGCTTAGATTACAAAATCTAGGCATGAAAAAATGATCATGCAGTAAAAGCAAAAACTGTTCTTTTTGATGAGCTAACAGAGATTACTACTATAATTATCTATCTCATATATATCGTATATATGTAATCTTTTCCTTTCTTTCTTTTCTCCTTTTCCACATCCCAGTTATTATTACTTTTTTCTTTTTTAATTTTTTTTTGTCTTTTTGAGACAGGGTTTCACTACGTGGTTTGGGCTGATGTTGAACTCACATTGTACCCCAGGCTGGCATTAAGCTCACAGCAATCCTCCTGCCTCAGCCTCTTCAGTGCTGAGATTACAGGCATGCACAACCACTCCCACTGTTCTTTCCTTTTGAGGAGTTTCTTTCCCTTTCACTTTCACAATATCTATTGTACATTTTGAATCTTATTTACTTGTTCAGATTTTTACACTAGGGAGACAATACAATGTTTACACATTAAATTAAAGCTTAAAAGTATTATCAGTCTGACTTATTTCACTTTCGAGTATGGTTTCAAGTTCCACCCATATACCTATAAAAGCTTTGAGCTTATCCTTCTTTATAGCTGAGTACTACTCTATTGCATAAAAGTAACACATCTTTTTTATCCATTCTGTGGTTGATGGGCATTGAAGTTGTTTCCAAGATTTTACTATTTCAAATTGCACTACTTTAAACATGGCTGCACATATATCACTGTGGTATGAAGTTTTCAATTCTTCTGGCACAATACCCAGAAGGGGAATAGGTGGATTACAAGGGACTATAGTCTGAGTTTTTTGAAGACTCTCCACACTGATTTCCACAATGGCTGTAGTAGTCTACAATCCCACCAGTGGAGAAGGGCTCCTTTTTCTCCATATCCCCTCCAGTATTTGTTATTGGTTGATGTCTTGATGATAGCCATTCCTCCTGGAATGAGAAGGAATTTCAGTGTTATTTTAACTTGCATTTCTCAAATAACAAGTGATGTCAAATAGCTTTTCATATATTTATTTGCCATTTGTATTTTTTCATGTGAGAAATGTGTATTCATGTCAGGGGCCCATTTTTGGACTGGGTCTTTGAATTTGCGTGCCCTGTTTTTTTCAATACTTTACATGTTCTAGATAAGTCTTTTAACTAAGAGACAGTTGGCTAAAAATTTTTTCCCATTCTGTGGGTTGTCTTTTCACTCTGTTGGTAATTTCTTTTGAGAAGTAAAAGCTTTTTAATTAAATGAGATCCCAGTTGTTGATTCTTTGAAGCATGTTGTAGTCAGAGGGAAAACAATTACATACAGGGTACATAGTTTATAATATCGTTTATAATAGTCACCCAAGGAGTCAAATACAAAGAAAGTGTGGGAAATCTGTCCACACACTAAAGACTTAGTGAATCTATCTGAAGGCCTGGATCCCACAGCAATATCATGCATGATTTTAGCTGAAGACATAGAGCCCATGACAATGCCTCCCACAAGTCCATCTGGAGGCTTAGATCCCACAACAATGACTCATGCAAGTCTCCTTCTCAGATCTGTGCTGGGAAGGCCCAAAGGTCAGCGGTGGAAGCTAGCAAGTCTGTGCCAGTAAGATGAAGGATCTATGCCAGTAGGTTGAGGGTTCTGCAGTGGAGCCAGGAAGCAATGCTCAAAGTAAAGGACCCAGGCCCGCCTGAAAAGTACCACAGTCATCCTCAGTGAGAATGATGTCCTGAGCTTCTTTGACAATGAGAACAACTGAGTTTGTGTCAGGAAGCCAGCATGATAAGCTTCTTCCGGAGATTGAACTGCACACATCTTCCCCTCTGGAGCCAGGAAGTAACACTCAAAGTAAGGACCAGAGCTCCTCCAAAATGAACCACAGTGATTCTCAATGACAAGGTCCCAAACTCCTCCAATGATAACAGCCAAGTTCATATCAGGAAAGCCAGCATGACAAGCTCTTCTAGAAGAATCAACAGCTCCAAAAGAACCAACAGCTCCAAACAAATAATTAAACTCTCTCTCCAGTTCTCCTTTTTATCTTAGAAACAGTCTTCAGTTGGTGGCCATCTATACTCAGCACCATGCTGATTCAGTTCAGCTGGTGTTTAAATTGACAATCAGTTTTCAATCCACCAAGAAGTACTTCCTGTGCAGTTTGGTTTTTGCTCATAAACTCTCTGCCTACCCCTATGTCTTCAAGATTTCTAGCTACTTTGTCTTCCAGTAGATTTAGTGTTTCTATTTTAATATTTAGATCTTTGTTGCCACAATCTATGGAGCACAGAGCATAACAAATTATGACAACTCATTTTAACTGTAATGTAGAGTGCCAATTATACTCCCTCACATATAGGCTTTGAAGGACAAATAAGTGTTCAGTTGGTTGAACTCTAATAAATGCTAATTTTGGTGCAATACATGACTATTGACTATGAACTACCATTATTGCCACCATAGAAAAGCCAGAAACTTCTATAGTAAAACTTTGAGAAATTTTGAGTACACAGGAGGATAAATTAAAGTTAAACAACAGCAACAAGATAAGGAGTTGTAATGCAAAGCTGACATTTTAAAATTTTCTCAGTAGCAGATGGAAATCCAACACTTCTGTGACAGAGTTATAACAAAATTTGAGAACAAGGAGGGTCCAAGATGGAGGAGTGCTAAGCAGCCGAGAAAGTGCCTCTTGGAGAGTTGCCATTCAGATGCTGGAATATAGCAATATGAGGAAGACAAGGAGGGAAGTGGATCTTCTGAATCCAGCAAAAATCTGAAGCATGAATTGAAGCCCACAGAGAGAGTGAAGAGAGAAATTTTAGTGAAGGAAGAGGTAGCCAGTAGCACCTCCTTCTTAAGAAGGGGCTCACTGTGTAAGAGCAACGGTTTGAATCTGCAGATACACAGTCATGACGATGGCCTGTGTCCAGAACCCTCTGTGGAGAAACGCAGCAGTGGAGAGGAGCAGCAGATGCGAAGGACTGCAATGATGGACAGTGAGTGCAAGGGTCTCAATCTTGCTGCAGGAGACAGCAATTGGCCTGGAGCATTATTGCAGACAGGCTGCCTGAGATCAGAACACAGAACTGTGACTGGCTCCATCCACTGACTCCCAACAAGGCTCAGACCCATGAAAGGTGCCTGGAAGGCAGTGAGTCAAATGCAACTGACTGGTCTCCACCGGAAAGCGCAGGCTTACTGATATTATCACTACCCTGCCAAAAGCTACTGCTGGCTTGCTGGGATAGATCAACATGGATTAGGATTCTTTCTCCACTTGTGGTCTGCCAGTGAAATCAGACACAAACCTGGAGAAACCTGGAAGTGGACTTTTATTTTTTAGTTTCTTTTTAATTTTTTGTCTTTCTTCTCCCTCTTCTCTCTCACATTCGTTTTTCATTTTTAGTTTTTGTTTCTTTTTTCTTTTTCTCCTTCATTGTTTGATCTTGTTTTTATATGAGTGTGAATGTGGTTTCTAGCCTCTCTGTGGTTCTGTTCTGTTCTGTTTTTCATCTCTGCCCTCACTCTTTCCCTCCAGTCTATTACACCAGTTTCACAAGGTTCACATGAGCCTCCTTAGCTCTCCAACTTTACTTCTAATCTCTTCCATTTCTTCCAATTCTCTATTTTCTTCTTAACCTATTTTAAATTTCAACCCCCAAGGGCAAAACTGACAAGTCAATTGACATATCATTGTATACGGCGCAAAATTTTCTGCTTTGTTTTAGATTCTGTTATATAACAGAATATATAATCTAGCTCACGCAGTTAAAAGTGACAAATTAAGGGTTAGCTCAATTTGCCCTTTGCTAGGATGTGTTTAATGCTATTGCTACCAGTATAGCCAAAATCAATATAATTGTTCTAAACAGCTGTTCATCCTGGTATTCCATGACTGAGATTGACTAAGGGTCATGGAAAATGCTGTGGCACAGTGTCAAAGAACCAGGGACTGTGCCAAACAAGCAACTTTTCATCTTCAACAAACTGAAGTGGTAAGATCTTCCAACAGACACAAACTCAAAAACCAGAAACACCTGGAAGATACCTCAGAGAAGTAGTCATCATCTAGGGATCCTAAATACTAGCAATAAAGCAACCCAACATAGGCAATTTACAAGCATCAGCACAGACATTAAACTAAAAAAAGAAAGAAAAAATGAAAAGACACTTAAACAAAATGCAGCCCCAGACATCAAGTTCATCAAAGAGAAATCTAGGGGGCAATGAGGTGGGACAATCTGAAAGTCTCCCACCTGGCCTCCCTGCAGTGATAACAACGAAGCAATGGAGTGAAGCTCTAGAAAAAATGAAATCCAAAATAATCTCTTAGATAACTACAGAGATGATATCCAAAATAAGGACTATGCTTAGTGTCATTAGAGCAGATACAAACAAAAAAAAATAGATGAGCTTAAGGAAATTATGCAAGTTCAGCATAAGAAAGAACTGGAATGCATAAAGAAGATTCAAGCAGATACACAGGAGAACAAAAATTCCAGTGAAAGTATTTGAAGTAGGTTAGGCCATGTGAGGACAGGATCTCAGATACTGAAGACAGGCTTGCAGTTAGTGAGCAGGAGAAGAAAGATTTCTCATAAATAGCAAGGGACCCTGAGGACTCAATCCAGCAGCTGCTAGACAAGACAAAGAAAAATAACTTAAGATTGATTGCAGTCAATGAAAGCAACAGGAGATACCATAAATGACATTTAAAAAGTGTTCACAGACATGGCAGGAAAATTCCCTGGTAGAGAAATAGAATTTGACATACTGATAAGCAAGGTACATAGATCTCTAATTAGCCATGACCCACCCCCACCCAACCCTCCGCCAAAATCTACATCCAGGCATATCATAGTCAAGATTCCAAAAGTTAAACATAAGAATAGAATCTTAAAAGCTGTTAGGGAAAAGAAACAAATCACCTATAAAGGAAAGCCCATAAGAATTACAGCTGACTTCTCAGCACAAACTCCCAAGTCAAGGAGAGCTTGGAGTAAAGTATTCCAAGTTGTAAAGGAAAACAACTTTCAGCCTACATTGATGTACTCTACAAAGCTATATTTCAAAACTGATGGAGAAAAGATACTTCCATGACAAAGAACAGCTGAGGAAATTTATAACCACCAAATCTGCACTCCCAAATACACTAAAGAACATCCAAGAAATACATAATAAGGAATTCAGATCCATGAATCCTAACAGAAGGAATCCACCAGGTAAGGCAAACGATTAGAAGGAAGGGAAAAAAGGGGAGGGAGCCAACAACAGGAAAATAACATGATAAGGATAAATACATATATATTAATGATAACCATCAATGTTAGTGGTTTCAATACATCAATCACAAGAAAAAGACTAGCTGAATGGATCAAGAAGCAAGATCCAACAATATGCTGCATACAAGAAACACATTTAATTCAAAAAGAAATTCATAGAATAAATGTCAAAGGATGGTAAACAATATTCCATGTGACAGAAACCCAGAAAAAAGCATGGGTAGCTATTCTATTTGCAGACAAAGTGAATTGCAAGCCAAGACTGATTAAGAGAGATAAAGAGGCCACTACATCCTCATAAAGGGAGCAACCCAAGAGACGATAACAATCATAAATATATATACAAAAAATTCCAGTGCACTCAGCTATATAAAACAAATACTAATGGACATGAAAAATCAAATAATCCCTAATACAAGTGTATTGGGAGATCTCAGTACTCCACTCTCACAAAAAAAGAGAGCAACTAAACAAAAAATCAAAAACGAAATAGAACTGCACCAAACTTTTGAGCAAATGGACTTAGTAGATTTCTATAAAGTGTTCTACCCCACAACATCAGAATACACATTCTTCTCAGCTGCACGTGAGATGTTCTCCAAAATAGATCACATACTGACTCATAGAACATGCTTAGGTAAATGAAAATGGATTGAAATTATCCCATGTATGCTATTAGGCCACAGTGTATTGAAACTGGAAATCCATGGTAAAAGAAACTATGAGAACTTAATAAACACATGAAAATTAAATAGCAGCCTGCTGAACAACCGATAGGTCACAGATGAAATTGAAGAAATTAGACAGTTTTTATAGTTGAATGATAATGACAATACAACATACCAAAATTTATGGAACACATTGAAAACAGTCCTAAGAGGGTAATTTATAGTAACTAATACCTATATAAGGAAAACAGAGCAAGCACATATAAACAACTTAATGGTGAACCTCAAGCTTCTAGAAAGGGAGGAGCAGACTAAGCCAAAAGCTCATATGAGGGAGGAAATTATAAAGATCAGAGCAGAAATTAATGTTTTGGAGACTATAAAAACAATACAAAGAATCAATGAATTGAAGAGTTGGTTCTTTGAAAGATTAAGTAAAACCAACAAACTCTTATCCAATCTTATCAGAAAAAGGAAAGACTCAAATTCATGCCATAAGGAATGAAAAGGGTGAAATCACAACAGACCCTGTGGAAATCCAGAAGATCATCTATGCCTACTTTGAAAACTTGTATTCTAACAAGATACAGACCCTGTGGAAATCCAGAAGATCATCTATGCCTACTTTGAAAACTTGTATTCTAACAAGATACAGAAGAAATGTACAGATTCCTAGATACATATGGGTTACCAAAACTGAATCAAGAAGATATAAATATCCTAAATAAACCAATATCAATCAATGAAATCAAAGATGTAATTAAAAACCTATCAACAAAGAAAAGCCTAGGTCCTGATGGATTCATTGCTGGATTCTAAAAGAAACCTAGAGAAGACCTAATATCGCTCTTCTCAGACTCTTTAATGAAATTGAAAAGGAATCAATACTCCTAAATTTATTCCTGGAAGGAAGCATTACCCCAATACAAAAACCAGAGAAGGACCCAACTAAGAAAGAGAATTACAGGCCAATTTCCCTAATGAACATAGATGTAAAAATTCTCAATAAGATACTGGCAAACAGAACACAGCAAATCATCAAGAATATTATACACCATGATCAAGTGGGATTCATTCCAGAGATGCAGGAATGGTTCAACATATGTAAATCAACAATTGAAATATGCCATTATTAACAGAGCCAAGGACAAACATATATTATATCATCTCAATAGATTGAGAAAAAGCTTTTGACAAAGTCCAGTGCCTATTTATGATTTTAAAAAAAGCCTACAGAAAATCGGAATAGATGGTCTTTATCTCAATCTAATAAGAGCTATCTATGATAAACCAACAGCCACCATCATACTAAATGGATAAAAATTGAAACAATCACCTTGAATTCAGGAACAAGGCAGGGATATCCACTGTCTCCAATTTTATCCAACATAATCCTGGCTGCTTTAGCCAGAGCAATTAGACAAGAGAAAGAAACAAAAGGAATAAAGATAGGAAAGGAAGAATTTAAACCATTATTATTTGTAGATGACATGATACTCTACACAAGAGACCCCCAAAAACTTCACTAAAAAAACTCACAGATTTAACAAGCAAATTCAGCAGTGTAGCTGGATATAAAGCCAAAACTCAAAAATCAGCAGCCTTCCTATACATGGAAAGCAAACTCACTGAGAGAGAAATCAGGGAAACAACACATTTCAAAATAGCATCCAAAAAAATGAAATACCTAGGAATCAATTTAATGAAATATGTAAAAGATCTGGATATTAAAAACTCCAGAACTCTGAAAAAGGAGATTGAAGAAAGTATTAGAAAATGGAGAGATATCCCGTGCTCTTGGGTAGGAAAAACCAATATAGTGAAAATGGCCACACTTCCTAAATTGTTATACAGATTCAAAGCAATACCGATCAAAGTCCAGTAATTTCTCTCACAGAATTAGACAAAACAATCCTAAAATTCATCTTGAAGTCAAAGAAACCTATAATAGCAAAGGCAATCCAGGGCAACAAAGGTAAAACAGTGGATATCACAATCCCTGACTTGAAATGATACTGCAAAGCAGTATAAAACAGCTTGGTATTGGAAAAAAAAAAAAAAGAAACCAGACCTGAAGATCAATGGAACCGATTAGAAGATGCAGAAATAACTCCAGACATGCTAAGCCATCTTACCTTTGATGAAGGTGCTAAACACATTCACTGGAAGAAAGCCTCTTTGAGCAATGATGCTGGAAAAACTGGCTCTGCACATGTCAAAGATTAAAGTGGGACCCATATCTTTCACCATGCACTAAACTAAATTCAGAATGAATCAAAGCTCTAAATATTAAATCAGAAACAATAAATCTGCTGGAAGATAGAGTAGGTAAAACCCTTGAGGACATTGGTGTAGGCAAAAAATTTATGAACAAAGCCCCAATTACACAGGAACTATCACCAAGAATCAACAACCAGTATCTCAACCTATTGAAAAGCTTTTGCAGGGCAAGAAAAACCATCAACAGAGTGAAGAGACAATTCACAATATGGGAGAAAATGTTTAATAGCTGTTGGATTACTATCGAGAACCTCTAAAGAACTCAAAGCTTGAGTAAGAAAATAAATAACAAGAATATTGGATTTTAATCAAAATGATGAAGCATCTTTGACTCCATATTGATATCAATAAATAAATAATGTAAAAGAAAAGATGAGTTTTTAGTGAAAAATTTCAATTAATAAATTTATCAATAAATGAGTGAAAAAATAAAATTGCCATTTATATACAGTATAAATTATTGTAAACAGGACTGATTAATGCTAAATGGTGAGCAGAAGTTTAAGATGAATAGGTTATAAGCATTGTCTTGAACACTTTTGTATCGCCTTCAAAACTTTATAATTTTTAACTTCAAAAGAAAAATATGGCCAGGCATGGTGGCACACACCTGTAATCACAGGACTTAGGAGGCTGAGTCAGGAGGATTGCCGTGAGTTTGGGGCCAACTTGGACTACATAAGTGAGTTCAAGGCCAGCCTGCACTACACGGTGAGACCCTGTCTAAAGTAAAAAGAAACATTGGGGAGGGGAGGGACTATGATTTGAGAAACTTGAAAGACAGCACTCAACAAAATGACCCATATTAGCACTACTACAACTAATAAAACCTGCCAGCAGATACCACTGGTTATGTCTTCCATCCTAGGAGAGGAACTTTCCTCCTCACCCTACGCAGTGGAGCCTCCGTCTGATGAAAACACCACACAAATTCAATGCAGAAAACTCACGAAGTGATGGACCAATGTGCTCCACACCTCTCTGTGTCAGGAAAGTCACGGACCAACTGTGGGCATGCGTCAGGAAGGAGGAGACAGGACTAACTCTGGCGTGGTACCACAGATCAGAAATGCAGTGTTCATAGGAAATGTGCAAGCTCACTAGTCTATTGTTTCCTTGATGCTTTTAGTACCAAATTTCATTTCTTAATTTTGATAATTTTACAATGAGGAATCTGGTCAAGGGTATCAAGGAACTCTGAACCATCTTATTACTTTTCTGTAAATTTAAAGTATTCCTAAATAAAATAGAAAATATGAAATTATAGTCTTGGCACACACACCCAACGGCTTCTTGCACAGGGAAGAAATGAATAAAATTTAAAGCACATGCCTAAAATTTTCCACCAAGTATAACAATGGATCAAGTATAATAATGAGAAAAAAAGATAATAACCAGTTCTGGACTTGGATTGTGAGGTTTAATTCCCTGAAGTAGACAGCAATGCTATTTAACAGTTAATGTGAATAAAAATAACTGTGAAAACTAATGAATTTCCAATTCTTGGGCCACCCCCAGGGAATCCTAAGGTCCAGGAAATTTAATGCTGAGCAGGATATGAGTCTGAGGCAGGTACTCCCCATAACTTCATTGTAAGGAAAGGGGAGACAAATTTAATGGTAACCTTGGCTGTACTTAAGGAGGATTCTTGATAAGTAGATTCAGGACCATAATTCACAATTCGAAACACTTGCAGTGCTTTCATTGAGTTGTAGCCTAATTTATGGGATACTAAGTGAACAGTTTCTTTGAGTTGTAATTTAGTTAATGATAACTTGCATCAGATTTATAACACCATCAAATTTGAGGTACTGCTGAGAAGAAAAAATAAATGTACTGTAATGTTTTTAAAGGAAGCATTTGATTTTTGAAAAATACTGAATTTTAATGATTTAGGCATATGATTAGGACATCTGGATTGCCACACTGGTGTGCTTTGTAGCTTATCATGCATCAAAATATAAATCATTTTTAGTATAATTCAATAACAATTTAAAAATTTGTCACATATGACATCTATGACACAATATGTGTTGATTTTACTAGTAAAGTTCATGTAATATATAAGTTATTCAACTTAGCCTAGGTTATTTGGCTTTCAAGTGTGAATTAGTAAATATATTTAGATTAGAGCCTTTCCCCTGGGTAAACCTTTGAAAGAGACGTCCTGAAAATTAGAGCATTCAGCTTGTCTACTTCAACACATAAGAAATATAATTGCACTTAAATTATACTAAAGTTGAAAACATAAAACTGAAAAATTGCTTGCACATACACAATAGCATATGAGGAAATGTAGAAGCAGAGAGACCACTTGTTCAAAAGAAATCTCTTATCACAAAATGTTTTTATGCATTTCGAATGGGCAACTGTACTGCTGTCTGACTGGGCTCCTCTAGTCTGTCCTACCCAGTTACAATGTCCCTACTGTCCAATAGTCAAATCAATTTTACTATATATCCTTGTTTTGTTCTCTCACTTAGATCTATGCTGTAGTCCTCAAAACAGTAAAATAAAATGTTCTCCAGTTTTCAGGCCAATTTGATTTTATGAGTGCATAATTTTACTGGGAATTGTATTCCACTTTTAAAATGAGAAATCCTGTCATAAACTCTCATCATTTGGTGGATCAGACTGTCTTGAAAATCATTTACCTTTGCATGACTGTGTTAGACAACTTATTGTGTGGAATAATTGTTTGATAAGACAAACTATTACAATGGATTCTGCCATGGATAATGAATGGTGGAAGACTCTTGTTTATTTTAATTCTTGTTTCATTTCCAATTGCTGAGACAAACCCACTAGTATTTTGATCAGCCAATGTAAGAATAATCATGATGGCCTAAGTGTACTGTACATGAATGGATAAATTGATCAGACAACCAAATTGGCATTATTCCACATGTGTGCAGACCAAAAGAGCAGATAGTTACTAAGTACATAAACAAAAGCTTATAGAATTTAAATAAAAAATTCACAATAACTAGAAATTCTAATGCTGTCATTACATTTACCTAAGGAATTATTAGAAGGTCAGCGAGGATCTGGAATATCTGATAAAAACATTAAAATAAGATGATCTAGTTGACATATATTGAACACTTAGTCCAGTGACAGCAGAATACGCAGTGTTTCTTTGGATCCCTTGTGAATGCACTCACAAAATAGACCATGAACAGAACATACCTCTTAGCCTATTTCAAAGAATTGAAGTGATACAAACTGTGTTACCCAAACATAATTTCAAACAGGAAACCACTGAAATAACAAGAAGAATCTTAAAACATATGTGAAATAACACACTTCTAAACAATGCATGGGGAAGGAAATCTTCAAAAATTTTAGTAGAGATATATAGGAGAAAAGGATGACAAAAAGCCATGTTTGGAGGCAGCCAAAGCTGTGTTTTGTGTGGAAGAAGACTGACAATGATACATGCTTAATTTGAAATAACAGAAGGACACAAATCAATAAACTAAGTTTCTACATAAGGAAACTAGAAACAAATGAGCAAAGTAAGTCCAAAAGAAGCAGCCTGGAAAAAAAATAAATATCAGACTGTAGTCAATAAAATTGAAGGCAGAAAATCAATAGAGAATATTGATGAAACTAAAATCTGTTTTTTCAATCAATAAAATTGATAAGCTTCTAACAAGACTAAACTGAAATAACAAAAGAGAGACACAGATCCCCCAGCCCAGGAGTGAAAAAAGAACTATCACTGTAGATCTCTCAGCTATTAAAAGGATAAATATAGGTTAACACAAGCAAATTTATGCACATAGATTCAACAATTTAAAAGAAATGAACGGATTTTTTTTGAAAGCTACCAAAAATTCACCAGAAGGAAGTTGACAGTGTAAATATCCCTGTATTAATTAAAACAATTGAATTTTTAGGTAACAAATATTGAAAAATAAATTTTTCAAACCTATGTCTATATGGGTTCAGTAGAGAAAACTAAAAAATCTTAAAGAATTAATTTCAATTTTATGCAAACTCCACCAGAAAATAGGAAGATAATGAACATCTCATTCTTTTTAAGAAATACACATCAATACCCTTAGCTCCACATAGTGTACAAAAGAAATAAAACCATAGATTGAGATCCTTCATGCATGTGGACAATGATGAAAATTCTTAGCAAAATATTCTGAAATGAAACTCAGTCATATATATATATATATATATATATATATATATATGCACACACCAGAGTAAATGAGATTATTTGTAATTACAAGGCTGGTCCAATATTTTACAGTTAATCACTGTAAAGAAAAATATCAGAAAGTAAAAGCAGAAATCTCACATGATCATATGAATTCATACATGACATAAATCAGCAAAAATAAACATTCATTTATGAAAGAAATCTTAAAATATTTACAGTAGAGAACTTCCTACAAACAACCTACGATGAACATTTTAATGGTGAAAGACAAACTTCAGAATTCTCAGTAAAACCAAAGGTGAAGGTGACCACTTTCATTGCTTTTTATAAAGTATATATCCTTAGAAGTCCAAATGAATGCAATAATGACAGAAAATGAAATAACAGATAAAGACAAAAACAATTAAAGTGTTTTCCTACTGGTGGATAATACGATTGTCTATGTAGGAAGTCTTAAGAAATCTATTAGAAATCAGAACTCATAAGTGATCTCAAAAAGGTCATAGTATTCAAGTTGAACACATTCCAATAAATTCATCTTTCTATGTACTAGAATGGCTTCATGAGTCTTAAAACAAAAACACAGTACCAATTACAACACTCAAGATTTAAAGGTCTACATAGAAATCTAACAAACAATAAAAGATTTTATACCAAAACCTACAAAATATTGATGAAAGAAGTAAAAAATGCCTAAGAGAGAGTGTGTCCATAGACTAGAAAATCCAAAATAGTAATGATGCCAAAGTTCTCTATATCAACATATAAGTTTCATATAGTTTCTGCATAAAGAGCAAGAACTTTTTGGGGAAATACAAGCAATATTACTCTAAAATTTATATGGAAATCTCAAGGAATTAAACTAGCTAAAATAATTCTGAGACTGGAGAATAACACAGGAAGAATGGATATGCATGATTTTAAGACATTATCCATGTGAATTAATCAAGATCATTGGCTATCACAATAAATATAGACAAAGTCTGGGTAGAAAAGTCAGAAAGAGACCTGTACAAATATAGCAACTGATTTTTAAAAAATAAAATACAACTGAATTGAAGAAAACCCTTTTTAACAAATGGTACTTTAATAATTTAGAATTCATTCAAAGGCCAAAAGAAAAAAATGAAAAGCGTTTTGAATTCAATATCCTATACTGCTTAAAAAGTAAATCACACCATTAAATGTGGAGTTGTAGACTGTTACAGTCACTGAGGAAAACAGGTTTGCACTTTCTAATAAAACTAGACATGCATCTAGCATTCAACACTGAAATTGTCTCTTGTGAATTAATCACAAAGGAAAAATTTTGGTTCACAAAAACCTACAAAATAAATATTCAAAGCACTTTGATTCATAATTATCAAAACCTGGAAATATTCCAGATGAATTTCAGTAGATAAATGGTTAGGCAGTTGACTGTACGTACCATAGAATAAAAGACTAAGGTCATTATTTAGCATGAAGTTGAATAGAAAATTGATATATTCTACAACTCGCATAAATCTCTAGAGAACTAATGTAAGTTAAAATAAATAGCCCCAATGGTTATGTCCTCGCTTGCTCCATTTGTGATGAAATTTTGGAAATGGAAGTTAAGTTTAGTGGCAAAGATTATGGATGAATGAATGGACCCTGTAACAAGGACTATGGTCATCAAGGAGCAATAGAAAGAATCCTTGTGGTCTTGGTATGGTTCAGGAATTTTAATGTTTTAGTAGGTAAAAACACTTACACAATTTAAAAGACTTTAAAACACACAGGCGTATATAGAAGTAAAAAAAGAGAAATGTGGATTAGATCAATAGATTTTACCGATGTCAGTGTTCTGCTTGTGTTAGTGTACTATTGCTTTGCAAGATATGACCAGTAGGGAACACTGGACAAAGTACATAAGTATTGCTCCTTAGAACACTCATGACCATATAACTATCTGGATTTAATTGGATATGAGAGAGGTTTAATATGGCAAATATTCTCAGAAAATATAGTAAGTACTAACTCAATGATACAATAATGTTACAAAAATCAATTAGCTTGGAATTAAACAGGAAAATTCAAAAACATATAAAATCAAACAGGATTTGATATTCACATCAAGAAAAAGGAATAAAAATAGCTGCAACAAGCATGAAATCAGTGTGAGTCATTCTTGTGTTTTCATGCACTGGAAGAGTATTTGTTAATGACCTTGTATGAGAGACCCATGGGTCAGGTGAAAGATACAGGGAGAGAACACAATAATATAAAATAAAATGTTGAAATGATGTTCTAAATGAAAATGGGCCTCAGGCTGTGGGTAATGCTGCACGGTGAGGGTAGCACGGTAATACATCACTGTGGTCACAGTATGCTGAGATGCCGCATCGCAGCTGTCCAGGAGCTGCAGTGTCTTGGCATCCACACAGTAATATTGCCATTTTAATTAACATTTGGGGAGCAGCAGATCAGCTCAACAGTCCTTCTCTTTTAATTGATAGCCTTTTGCAAATCGGGAGGCTTGTTTCATTCACGGGCCATTGCTTGCCACCTGCAGAATTTATTTGTATGGCTAGCTATTAAATCTTATCTGTAACAGACATGAAGCCAGATGCCCGCTACTCCTGTTTCAAAGCGCATTTCATAGGATGGTTTGAAACATTAAAGGGTTAGTGTTTTGTGGTGGATAAGGAAAGAACAAAATTTTTCTAGTCATTCTGGTCCCTGATGGAAAAGAATTAGAATATATTATACACTTGGCATTGGTTCAATGTTTAAATCAGCACAGAAGAAAAAAATTGTACCATTCATATTACTCTTTCATGATAATAATTGAAAATATTGTACCTTTTGTATTGGTTCAATAAGTTGGCACATTAATATAATTTTTGCATGCTGCTACCCATATTTGAGATAGAAGTGATATTTTAAAACATTACTGCATGCATGTTTTCAGATAAATTGGATGCAGCTGGTTTTCTATCCAATTGCATTTACATCGACCTTCTTTCAAATAGAACATTCTTTGATGTTACCAATCACAGCCATATTCTCCTCCTCTCCCCACTCCTCCTCCTCGCCTCTTGCCCCTCTGCCACCATCACAATTACCTCCTTCAACTCTTTCTCTTTCTTCCTTTTACTGTTCTTTTTTTTTTTTCCCCTCTTCTCAGTTCTGGGAATCGCATTCGAGGAGTGCACACTAAGCTACATCCTCAATACTTCGAGTTTTAAACTGTTTTGCTTAGCATAATTTTGTGTTACATAATGTTGACATTTCTTATGGATAATCGGTTCATGTATATAATACAACTCAATTTCTTGGTTTTTAATCCCTTTTCATTTCCTCCCAATATTGAGACAGGGTCTGGGTAAATCACTAAATTGCCCAGGTTGGTCTCATATTTGAGATCTTTTTTGCATCAGCCAGAGTGCAGAGATTTCAGGCCAGCAACAGCATGATGTACAATTTTCTGCTTTTTATTCAGGAGCTATTCAGACAGTTTTCAGCTCCATAGACTAGTTGGAGAAAACAAGATAGCTACATCTTCCTTTTGTGTATTTAAATACTGTATGACCATGTGACTTACTGTAGATCACTAAAATAAGCACTTTACTAGAGGTTTTGTGAAATTCCCCTCCTGTGTTCCCAAAGGGTGTGACCCCTTCGAGTCTCTTAGTTTTTATAATGAATCTACAAAATATCACCTAGTGTGTTTTCATAATATCATTTATGGTATTTTGTGTTCTAGTGAGAAAGTTATGGTATGGAAGTAAATGTGTCATCTGCATAAAATGCCTTGTTAGCTCAGATAACAGGCAGACTTGTATTTTAACCAATTTACTGCATAGAATTCATCCAAGACTTTGAAAATATCACTTTCTTTTGGGTATTGGAAATAAAGCTTTATTGGAGAGGGTTTTAAAAATTGAATTAAAAAAATAAAGATAATTGGAAGCCACTCTGATGTCTATCTGCAGATAAACAGAACGTGTTATATGAATAAATAGAATGATATCCATCCCCCAAAAGAATTACAGATGTATGCTACACCACCGATGGACCTTAGAAATATTATGATAAGGGAAACAAAGGAATAAATATTGTAAGAGTCCACATATGTAAAATATTTAGGACAGTCAGACTCATTAAGTTGAAGTAACTGTGGAGAGTAGAAAACAGAAACTAGTACTTAAAGACTACAGAGTTTCTGTCTGAGACATAGGAAGAGCTTAGGAATATGTACTGGTGATGGCTGCACAACATTCTCAACTTAAACTATCACTGAAGTGTTAACTTAAAATGCATAAAACCCAGATTTTATGTTTTATATTTTTACCATAAAAAAACATTCAAATAAATATTACAGATAGCAAATGAAGACAATTCTTTTGATTCCATTGCTATAAAACAACTGAGAATTTTTAAGTGCTAATTGGATTAGGAAATGTAATCAAATCACTCTGAGAATGGTAAAAGAATAATTATCCTAATTAATGACACTTAAGAATAGAGACTGATCATCATTAATGGTATTCTGAAACTATAACAGAGGAGAATTTTTTAAATAAACTGAAAAAAATGTAGGAAAAAGAAGTACCCCAATAATACATTTTTTCCTGAAAATCAAAAACAGAGAGAGCTATATTTTTGGAAAGAATACAGTTGGCTTTCTGCAACAATGATCCAGTGGGTGTGAGTGTATTACTTATATACAACTGCTACAGACAGAAGATGAGTATGGCATGTTAAATCACTCTGTAGACTTCTCTGCAAGTGTTTTTTATGTGGAATTAATATGGTATTAGATTTGCAGTTATCAAGCTGAAAATGTTATGGAAGGGAATTCTATTTTAAAGAAGAAGAAGGAGGAGGAGGAGGAGGAAGAGAAGAAGAAAGAGAAGAACAAGAAGAAGAAGAAGAAGAAGAAGAAGAAGGCTCTTCCAGAGCTAAGAAAGATGTCATTGGTGAGAAGCATTTGCTCAAATCACCAGTCTAATTCAGATTAATGAATTTACAAGTAGCCTCATACAAATGAGAACATATAAAATATTAAAGGATATCACCCTACTGCATGTTTAATAACCCATATCTCCATGTTTTAGATCTAAAGTGACAAAAAATCATTCATTACCTTTTAGAAAACTAAAACACATAAAAAAAAAGTTTTGGTTTCAATACAGTAACATATATCTGTACTGTTGTCAGTGAGACATTTATGCTTTTGTGTGTAGAATCAATATTTTAGGACATTCTCGTTATCTTTCTGTCATCTTATATTCAAATTAAGGCTACAGATATTTGAATATTTGGATGCAATATAAGACATAAACCTTAATTGGAGATAAGGAAGAGATAAGTACTTAAATGAGAAAGTGAGTTTCTTGGCTTGGATTACATTTGTTTTATGTCTCAAAATATGAGTGCAAAACACTTCAAATATAAGCATAAAAGAAAAAGTTTTATAGTCAAGACTTTATTCCTAAGGAAAATAAACATTGAGACGATATCGTCTGTGTCAGTCAGTTGTTCTTCACTGTTACAAAATACCTGAAAAAAACTTTATAGAGGAGGAAAGGTTTACTTTGACTCACAATTTCAGAGGTCTAGTCCATGGGAAGTGGTTCCATTGCTTTCAGGCACGTGGCATGGTAGATACATCAGGGCAGAAGTCATGGCAGAAGTGAGCTGCTCGCCTCATAGCAACCCAGAAGCACAGAAAGAATGGGAAGGAACCTTTATGATCCAATCATCTTCCAAAAATACCAGCTTTGAACACATAAGCCTTTTTGGAGACATTTTTAATCCAGATCATTACAGCATCTAGTAAATTCCATATACTTTTGTAAAATTAAAATTATTGTAGCAAAAAAAAAAAAAAAGGAACAAATCCAGATGGCGTGGTGGATTGGTAACTGGTGGTCAATTTAAACACCAGCTGACCTGAATCATCATGGTGCTGAGTATAGATGGCCCACCTAAGGACTGTTACTATCATAAAAAGAAGACCTGGAAAGGAAGAGTAGCATTGTAGGTTCTCCTAAGGGTTGTTGTTTGGAGTTGTTGGTTCTCCTGGAGAAGCTTGTCACACTAGCTTCCCTGATATGAGGTTGGCTGTTATCATCAGAGGAGCTCGGAACCTTGTTGCTGAGAATGGCTGTGGTTTGCTTTGGGGAAGCTCTGATCTTTACTTTGAGCATCACTTCCTGGCTCCACAGGGGAAGATGTGTGCTGTTCAGTCTCCAGGAGAAGCTTGTCACTCTGGCTTCCTGATATGAACTCGGCTGTTCTCATTGTTAGAGGAGCTCAGGACCTCATTCTCGCTGAGGATGGCTCTGATACTTTACAAAGGAGCCCTAGTCCTTATTTTGAGCATCGCTTCTTGGCTCCACCACAGAACCCTCAATTTACTGGCACAGATCCTTCACCCCACTGACTTTCTAGCTAGACGTTCTAGCCTCCACCACTGACCTTTGGCCCTTCCCAGTGCTGACCCATGAAATAGACTTGCATGTGTCATTATCATGGGCTTTAGTCCTACAGTTGGACTCTTGGGAGGCACTGTCATGGGCTTTAGGTTTTCATCTGAACTCATGCAGGTTATTGCCTTGGGATTGACTCACTAAGTCTTTAGTGTGTGAACCAATTTCCTGCACTTTCTTTGTATTTGATTCCTTGGGTGACCATTATGAATACTACTATAATTTATGTGTTCTTTTTATAATTGTTTTCCTTGCAACCCCTGACTACAACAGATGGCATTACAATTCCTCACAATTTATCTTTTTAAATGATAGTACAATATTCATTGCGATTGGGTTTTGGAAAACTTGAACGTGAAAACATATGACAGCGAAATTGTTCTTTCTTTATGACTGTATTGGACCCTGCTTTGTCACTTGCTAAAGAACTCTCTTCTAGCACTTGGTGAAACACTGATAAGTAAAATGAAAGAAAGTACTTTCCTACGATGTTTACATCGTTGATATATTTAACCTTTCCTCTAGTCTTTGCTTTGTCCCAGTGTCTCTTAGTGAAGTCACAATAAAGATTCTCAATTTTTCACTCTAATATTTTTATAAGAATAGTGGGCACACAACTGTGATTTCCTGTTGCTTTTGTGCAAATGATTTGTTTTCAAGTCAGAATTACAAATTAAACAAATATCAGCGAGGAGCAATAGATGCTTCTTTAGGACAGGGGCAAGAAGTTATATTTCATCCTTTGGTAATATGGTCAACAGTAATATACAGCACACTTCACTACTCCACACTGCATACATGCAATTTTTTTTTCAATACTCACAACTCTGTACCACTTTCTGACACTTGTTGCCCACATTTTCCAAAGCAACAAAAAAGTATTAATAGCAAAGCTAATATCTGGATCCAACTAACCTACAGAATTTGAACTATGCTTGCTTTAACCTTCTATATTTATCTTCCTTTGTGTAATTCTTCCTCATCCTTAATCTTAATGTTAAATGCATTCCAGATGAAGGTAGACTTCTGTATCTCTGGGATAAATCCTACTTGGTCTTGGTATATAATCATGATGATTTGCTACATTCTGTTTGCCAGCATTTTATTGAAGATTTTTGTATCTTTAGTCACTGGGGAGATTGACCTATATTACATATTTTTGGTTGGATTCTTCTCTGGTTTTGGTATCAGGGTAATACTTGCTTCCAGGAATCACTCTAGGAATACTACTTCCCTTTCAATTTTATTAAAGTCTTTGAGGAATAATGGCATTAGAACTTTTCTAAATTTTTTGCAGAATTCAACAATGAATCCATCAAGACGTGGGTTTTTCCTGGTTGGTAAGTCTTTAATTGCATCTTCAATTTCATTGACTGATACTGGGTTATTTAGAGTTGTTATATCTCCTTTAGGTGCTATTTTAAATACTCATCACAGTTTAAATGTTAAAATTTCATACATATTGACATTTTGTATATAACTATATGGGTACAAATATTTTGTGAATATATTTTATTTTATGTATTAAATTTTTTCTTTGCTTTGTCATAAATTTTACACTTTGTATGTGACTCTGTAATTTGTAACAGAAAGCATACATAACACAACACACTAAACTCACTACATCTTTGCAGCATGGGATATCAAGGAAAATAAAATCAAGATTTTTTTCTCTCCCACAGACATACGTATGCATGTATCACTTTACAAAAAGATATGCATATGTATACATTTACAGAGTTGCATGTATACATATATGTATAAATTGTACATACATCAACATATGTATATACATACATATATGTATAAATTGTACATTCATCAACAAATGTATGTGTTGATGTATGTGTGTATTTATATATATGTGTGTATATATGTAGATATTCAAAACAATGATATTGTTTTATGTAAGACTATATATATTTTAAATTTAGAATGGGTTCAGAATTAGAAGACATTCATTTGATGTAATGCTTGAAATACTTGCGTTATTAGTGTCACTTATATTATTTAAAAATATTAATATAATTAATACAACTAATACTTTGATTGTTCATTTGGCCAGTTACTTGTGTTTGCATATTTTGAATTACTCTTCTATTCTTAAGGGAACTGAGAATTAAATAGAATAAATCTCACACTTGCAACCACAAAATTTAAGTGACATTCTCTTTTCATTTTTATCTAAATACTACTTTCATTTGTCACCATTATTGAAATCTGACTGAGGGATTCCATAAAGTGGTTTACACATTGTACTCACTCCTTGAGAAATTATTTACATTTAGGTAATGCCATCAATAATCATGAATACTTTCAACAGTGCTTTAAACTGATCTAGCTGGGGATTTAGCTCAGTGGCATAAGCGCCTGCTTGGCATGCATGAGGTTATGAGTTCAATCCCTGGTACCAAAATAAATAAATAAATAAAGTACTCTACATTACATATTACATTTAAAGTCAGATGTAAATTGCTAGAAACTTTTCAGAGACACCTCTGTTGACTATTCTATCTTTTTTAAAAGAAAACTGAAATTCAGAGACATAAAATAATTTATGTAAGCCCAGACAATCTGTGTATAATGGTTCAGATTTGAACATAGGTACTCTGAATTGTAACAACAAAATTCCATCTCACCACCATTTACTATAGTTGGTAAATTTCTCAACCTAAGTCTTCTACTATTTCTCTGTATTTCCTATATATTTGATTAATATTTTAAAAACCTATGTAGTTTTCTGCTTTAAGTAGTTTATACACTGGAAGTTGTGAGTCAAATTTATTAGAGCATTAGCATTAAAATGTTTACAATCTTAGGGGTTTTAAATATTCCAAATTGATTCCAAAGGGTGTAGGTGTGAAAGATATTTAAAATATTTGTTTTCATTTGACAATTTGGGTTAGTGACACAGCTACCACAGTTACTTAGAGAGGCATATATTTTTAAAATAAAATGGATGCTTAGACGAATTTCATTTGATCTATGAAAAGAGAGGTAATTGCTACTTTCAACTGTAAATGTTTGTCACTATGTGTCAGAGAGTAATATTTATTCTTGTCATGGTTCTTGTCATTATTTGATTTTCCTTCTCCTTGGATTCAGAGGGAGCTGCCTTGGCTATGCAAGGTGACGCCTTATCAGGGTATTCATGAGCATGGAACAGGATGCCTCTCTTTCTGTAATCAAGATGTCTGAGAGTTGATGTGCCCAAGGTCTTCTCTTTAATCAGCTGTGCTACTCTGTGCCCTGAACTCAAATTATCCCTGCAACAAGAGTAATCAAGACTGAATAAAACCCACATTATTCTCCATAGCCCAGTTTCTCTCTCCATAGCCACAGGGAAGGCTGCTACATCAATCAAGTCTCCAAATAAAAAGGTATTTATTTCTTGATTTCTCCAGTGCAGACACAAGGAGGGCAAGGTTGCTTTGACTGGGAGTCCCCACCGTGCTGCCAAACAGCTGCAGTTATCACAGAAGACAGAAGCAATTACGGCAAGGTGTCTTTTAAGGAGGGCCGAATGCTGGTCATTAAAATCCACCTAGCATTCGGAGTGCTACTATAATCATAGATATTTTCATGTACCTTTGCTAATTCAATTCCCTTTAAATTTCAACCACATGTGAATGAAAACAAAAATGCACACTGATATGAATACTCCAATCCTCAAATGAGAGTGACACAGTATGCCAATGAAAGACCTGGTCTGGGTCCCGAACTGGTCAGCAGCTTGGTTATATTTCGCTCCATATTTACCCATCACATATCCTGTCTACACCAGCATCACCAACACACATTACTTTGCAAATCCTGTTTCAGATATACAGCATGCACAGTGAGAGGTAGATGGACTGATCAAAATGTATGGTGAATGTTTAAATTAAAAATGTATTACTGTAAAAGATGCACTGCCATTAACCCTCAAAATCCTCTCTTGCTTTGAACACACTCATTCCATTGTTCTTTCAGCTTTCATAAGCAGTTCTGGAAGTAATTCTTCCTGAGTCTCTTTAAGAATTACAATAAAACATATAGTGAATGATGCTCCCCAGTGCTATCCAACCAAAATGTAGATTCCTAAGAATATGATGATGCTTCTTCATCCATTTTATTCACTGTAACCAGTATTGTGTGATTTCTGGCTCTTCCCCAGAGTCAAATGATGAAGTAATGGAAATATTTTGAATTCATTCAGGATGTTGAGGCAGCTATAGCAGTGCAATTAAGGATACTCAGGAAAGAGGACTTTCAGACCTGTTTCAGAAAGTGGCAAAAATAATGGGATAAGGGATAATGGGATAAAGGGATAAGGGGAAAGATTTTGAGAGAAATTAGATTCATGGCAGTGAGCCTTTTACCACAATACATTCAAAAAATTATTTGCACATTCACTGTGTTTCTTTTTAACAATTATATGCACATAATTGACCAAAAAGGCTCATATCTGAATGGTCTGAGAAGGCAGATGCTAAGATTGCAATTTGCAGTTAAATTATTCATTACTTAGAAGGAAATAAGAGCCCTACCAACACTGGTGCCAAGTGGAGTAGAGGCAGAACCAGGTACGAGGTAATGAGTAATTCTTGAAACTGCAGTAATTTGATGGTCCACACTTTGGGAGATGGTAGAGGAGAATGCTCACAGCAATGCAGTATGTCAATAGTTAGTAGGGAGAACAGAATTGAGTAACTTTACTAAACTTGAAAAAAAGAAAAATAAATGAGACCTAGTAAACTAGAATTAAAAGTTATGCATGAATACAAGTGGCGTTACTGGGACCATATGAAGCAGAACATGTTTGCTACAGTTAAAAGAGTAAAAGATGCTAAAATTTACTCCTTGATCTCAATCATAAGAGTAGTAGAGCTACAAGGAAAGTTAGGTTGTCAACCTAAATTGTGTGCTAAGCCAACAAAAGAACTTGTGCTTGAGAAAAATGGGACTCTTTCTAATGGAATGAGAACCTCCGGGTGAATACATCTGAAAATGCCTTCGGGCCCATTCCTCTAGACTCACACAGGGAGTACAGATGTGGCCAACAAACCCATGTCAATTTACTTTGTAGCAAGTTACTTTGTATGCATGTATCAAACTGTCATACCACCGCCTATAAGGTTGAAAAATAATACGTCTCCATAATTGGAATAATGATGATGATGATGATGATGGCAATAAAAGGTGTTATATAGAGAGACTTGTTACTGATATTGCAAAAGAATTCTTAGGGTCATTCTCTCTAGACATTAAATCAACAACCAGAGTTAAGCAACGACATAACACACCTAGTGGTGCGTGGGCTTGACAGGACATTAAGGAGACCAGATCTGAAAAGAATTGTAGACATTAACTGAGAGTTGAGAAGGCCAAGCATGAGCTTAGATGGGTATGAGGGAGATACATAAAGTTGGATAAGGACTTTTTGACCAACTTTAAGGCTGTTGTTTCAGGGTTGAGGGCCCCAAAAGATACTGAAAACAAGATGAGAGTATCAACAGTCATGGAGAGACTGATAACCCACATGAAGTAAGGTGGAAATACAATAGATTATGTAAGATAAGATCAAAGGGTTTAAACAAGTATGCATTCTGCCATGGCTCAATTGTACAAGGCTGAAACACATGTGCACACACAGACACACACATGCAGAGTTAATCACTTCCACAGAAGCACACAGGAAGAAGCCACTTAAAGTAATTATGGATGTGCTGTCAGCATGGGCTCCAACATCACCAAGAAGCTCAGTGGAAGATCTCCACCACAGTTCACGGGGTTAAAAACTGTCACTGAAGCCCTGAGCTCAGTATTAGCAGTGGCTATAATTGCTCACCAAAACAGTATAAATGAGAAAGTGGCATTTAAGCATCAGGAGCTATGTGATTGCAGTTATCATATGAGAGTCTAGAGTTGGAATGGACAGGACTTGACTTGCTGAGAGTTATGAGATGGTTAATGGGACTTGGATTCCATAGATAAAAATCTAATGACCACCAATGAGCATGATGCTCCATCTGTACACCAAGGACATTAGGGATGGGTGATCAGAAGGCTGTATGTAACTACCCTAGTCATCCATCATAGGTTTTGTACTTGAATCCATTTTGAGTATTGATTCAATGATAGCAGAAGAGACCAGGTTCTAGGAAAGGAGACTCTAAAATAGCATGCAAGTAATTTTACCTCAAAGTCATTAGGGCATTTTATCTATTTTGGTTATTATCTAAATAACCAAAAGTGAAAAAGGTGCCTATTCAAATATTAAAAGAACTTGTACACAGCATGTGAAAGCATAACAGTGTCCATAAACATGAAGTATCACTGCAACAACAACAGAAACACTGAAATGATACCCAAGATTTGGAGGCAGATTTATTTTACATCAGGTGCTGAAGGAATAAATCCTTATTAAAATGTCAGGCCTCACAGACCCAGGGAAGGAGGTTTTTATGGGGTTGCAAACAAGAGGTACAGAGGTAGAATACTTGACTGTCTTTGATTGATTCTTGCCATATGCATGATAGTGACCAGCCATACATCACAGTGACTGTTTCTAGGAGACAGAAACAACTGGAACTGGAATGGGAACTGTTACCTGGGCAACTAGCAAACTGAAGTATACTGGCTGGTGGGAGGTGAGGGAATTTTCTTCTACATCATTGAGTGTTTATCAAAGCCAGTTAATAAATGGATAAAGCCACAAATCAGTCCACAGTTGGACCACTTGTCAGTAGATGTCTTTTTTACCAGTAACTGTGTCCTTATTTACCTAAACTACACTTGGAACAGATGTATTTGGCAGATGCCACAGTCTCTACATTGATTTTTACACCTGTTTTGTAAAAAAATGCATTGAAGAATTCTAACTAGAAACAATGAAACTTCCCTGAACCCTGGTCAAGATAATAAACCACATGCAGCATTGCATTAAAGGGGCTGAAGATAACAAGTTTGTAGGTATTTTACTCAAAACTCTGACTTGTGATTCTGTCAGCATGAGAGGAGAGTAATAAAAACTCAACAAAGGAGTGGCCTCAATTACACCTTCAGTGCAACCCAATGATTCTGATAATTGGACATAGGTAGATCTGCTGTTAAATGATTGTGTCGTGGAACGACATTCTCAACACACAGCGGAGTCACTTGGGTATATGTTAGTATTCTGCTCCAGTCTTGATATTGCATGAACTTGTATGATAGCAATGATCTAGGAAGGACATGGTTCCCATTAGCTCATACTACTCCAGGATGAAGGTCTGAGTGATAGCACCAGGTTCAACAAGCTGCCAATTGAAGAGAGCAAAATATAGGAAAGAAAGAAAATGAATGTGATTCATTTAAACTGTGTCTTCAAAACCGAAAATGCAAAGCAACTTACATCTAATTCTGTCTCTTTCTCATCTGTTCCCAAATGCATTCTCCTTAATAAGTTTTCTGCATGCTCATCTTTGCCTAAAGAACCACTTCTCAGAAATTTTAATGTTCAATAGATACCTTATTCTTAAGGCACTACTATTCTATATGAGGACAGAATTTTGTGATTTTCATATTGTTCATTCCCGATGGTGTATAGCATAGCATATTATATATGATGAATATATATTAAATGAATATAGTTTGTTGAAATTCATTTTCAATACAAACCCAATGAAATGTAAAATCTTGTGGAAGTCTGTCTGGATCTAGTGTAGATGCATTTCCTACTACTAATACTACTATCTCTCTCTCTCTCTCTCTCTCTCTCTCACACACACACACACACACACACACATACACACTAAACTTGCAATCCAAACAACTCACATTTTTGGAGCACACACTATTTTCAGAACAGTAACACTTTGCAATGTTTATTAATTCATTGAAGAAATTCTACCAGGCATTGAAACTGACACTGCAAAGAAAGATGACTAAGGCATTGTTCTTATGCTAAGATGTTAGTAATTCGGTTCAAGGAAACAAATTAAAATATAAATAAGCATAAAACATTGTCATGAATGTTTAAAAAGGATGTCAGCAAAATGTTACAAGATAAAAAAGGAACATCTAATTTTACTTATATAATGTTCTGTGAAATTTTTGTAGAGAAAGTGATGGTTCAAGCAAGTAGAGGGAAAGCTATTATAAGACTAGAGGAAGACAAGAAGAGTGGGTGAAGAAGTAAGGACCAATAATACAGGGGGTGAATATGATTAAATTGCATTACATGCATCTAATCTTTCCCCCAAAATAGTGAAACCAGGACACTGGGTGGTGAATGGGGGGTGTTGGGAAGGGACTGATATGACACAGTAGGCAATGTAAGAAGCTGCCAAATGAGTCCCGTCAATTGGCATACCAGTATGCACAAATGTAAGAAGATGCAGAAAGAAAAACATAAAAATGAAATTAGGTTTATGATGAAAAAGATGGTTGTTAGCCCACACATGGAAAGAGAGGTAGTTTCTAGATAAAGTAAGGCAGATGGAGGAAAAGTACACATTATTAAAGTGATATGCAAGAATATGACACATCTGAAGAACAGCCATGAATTGACTTAAAGTAGATGAATATAGGAGAATAGAGTGGGGTATAGAGAAAAAGACATTTGTATAAAAGGAAAAAGACTTTGTGGATATTATTTAAAATTTGAAATTAGCAAATATGTTTTTTTCAATGACTCTACTAGAAATTTGAAGAATGTTTCAAAAATTTTTAAAACTTGGATTATAAAGAGTGATTAATAATGTACCCCATTTATTCAAGGTAAGGTGAAAATTTATGGCTTTCTAAAATGGAAAAATATCTGTACTGGTGAGGAAGAATCTCTCCAAAATCTGTGTGTTGACTGAAATCTAAATGTCGGTAAAGAGTTCACACAATAAAGAGAAGACAATTGTGAAAAGAAATGTGAAATACTCAATCTGAGATCCTCTGATTTCAGTAAACTGGTAATATGGAGGGTTTATGTTGTATATCAATATGCAAGGGTTAAGCTAACATAGATGTTCTGGGTAACCACACACACACACACACACAAACATATACGTGCATGCACACACACACATACACACACCATTCATTTTACATAATAAATCAGTGATTGTCAATAGATAAAGGCCAATAGAGAAGGTTATAAAAAGTGACATAGAATAAGATTAACCTGGTGGAGCAATAATTCTAGAGAATGAAGGTATATGAGAAGGTCATATATAGATAGAAACAAGTGGACCTAAGAGAATATTTAAGTTATTTTTCTAAGCATAGAGATATTCACAATTTATGAAGTGAATATATGTAAATGAACATGAATAGAATTCATATTATTTATCACTCAAAAATAAATTTGTTTGCAGAAGTTGAAAATTAGCAGAAAAAATCATTTTGGCTATGGAAATAAGAACTGAGAAATGCTAAGTAGAAATTAGAAATACTAAGTGGAACAGATGAAAAGTAATGAAATGGAAAGCTGCTTGTACAACCATACTTATATAATGACAAATTAGTTAAATTCAACAATAAATACTCTCAAACTGTTGACAAAAGTAATGTGCGACTTTAGGTTTCTTACAAAACTTTCAGTTCCATTAAGCAGAAAAAATTATTGTCAAAGGAAAGTTTAGGGAAGAATATGCAAAGCCACAATGTTTTGTACAAAGGCATAATATTAAGGTAAAATTCAGCATGTAAGGTGAGAATAGCACCTAAAATTGAATGAGAGAGAGAGAGACAGAGACAGAGACAGAGACAGAGACAGAGAGAGAAAGAGAAGATAGGAGAAAAAGAGAGGAGGGAGAGAAACAAATGAAAGAGGAAGAGGAAAAAGAGAAGACAATCAATCCACCATATTGAAATTAAATATGCAAGTAAATAAGTAGCCAGACTAAAAGATAAAAGAGCTAAAAGGAGTAATTAAGATAGGAGAAAACCCAGAATGCACCATAAAGGGATGTTTCTGATGGGGAAAAACTGGAATGAAATATCAGAAGCTGACCAAAAATCCAAATAAATTATCATTGAAATGAGATAATGACAAAAAGCATGCTTGATAAGATGGTAAGGGTAAAATGAGACTCAAAACTTGAAATAAAACTGAAAATATCTGAAATATTTGCAATCAACATAGTTGTAACTGTCATGAAATGGAACTCGGTGTGATCAATCTCTAATGCTAATCTGTTCAACTTTTCAAAACAGAATCTGGGAAAACAAATCAAAGTGTGCACGCCTAGCTATATATGGCTAATCAGCAGCACATGAAGTTTGTCCCAGATTAAAAGAAAGAGTAAAATTTAGAAAACTAAGTCACACTTAGGGGTATTTCTTTCTCTTTCTTCTATCTTGGACTCTAATTTTGACTCCATATAAATCCAATACCAAAAAAAGAGGGAATAAAATAATGAGAATAATAATGCCTTCACAGTAAAAGGATGAATTCATTTTTCCTAAATTTCTTAGTAGCTAATTGCTTAAATAAATAGCTTTCAAGACCTTTTCTTAGGTTGCCTTCATCTTCAATGAATCAATCCAGTCCTGCACATTAGTTATTTCACCTTATTACACTAGATGCAAAGGATGAAAAATAAAGATGAAATAAAATAATATGAGAAAACACCCTTACACAAAAAAATGTTTCTTATAGGAAGCTAAGAAATAACACATCTTTCAATAAACTTTTCTTGTTAAAGATGACTAGAAGTATTTTAGATTTTAAAAATGAATTTCAATGATCAACATCCCAGCCTGCTAAGGGAAATGAACCAACAGGAAAAGAGTTCACCAGGACTATGTGTGAAGTGGGATGGAGGAGGCAATGGGGGAAAAGGAGAAATCTGGAAACAGGTTAGCTTGTAATAACAAAAGGAAACCTCTTTAAAATATCCAAACATAAAGGTGAGAGCTGGCTATGGTGCCAGTCATTCGTAATCCCAGCACACAGCGAGCTGAGGCAGGAGGATGACTGCGCATTTGAGGCCAGCCTGGGCTATGTTGTGAAACTATGTCTCCAAAAAAAAATCAATCAAGGCAAGAAATAATAATTAAAAATAAGGAGGTATGGTGCCAATTTACCTCTATTTTTTTTGTGCATTCAGTACATGAAATGAGTATATATTACTTGTGAATATCCATTAAAACCAGGACAGACTAGTAGTTCTTCCATTACTTCTCATTGACACTGTACCTGCTTGCATATTTCATTTTCCTTTGCGATGCCATCATGGAATCCAACTAAGCAGCTGCAAGCACTAGGAGGGCAGTCTGTTCTTCCTATGGCAGACACTTCCTGTGGAGCCTTAGAATTCCAGAGCTGTGGACAGGCAGCCATGACACAATAATGGACAGGTTTACTCTTTTCTTGCAAACACGTCACTGAGCCCCAGCATTGGTAGATTTATGGTCATTGTCCGTTTTAATCCTCAGCCTGGCCCAACTGTTATAAAGTGGTTTTCTAAGTGGAAATTAGGAGTTTGCTTAGGTGTGAGAGAAACATTCTGTGGCAGCCAGTCAGTAGGGTGATCCTTCACTAAGAAATGTCCACTTGTACTGAACCTGACTTTCCAGATTGGAATACATACCCTCTTTTAATCATATACCATAGCAATGAGATATAAGGGGGACTGTGGCAATGACTCAGAAAATAAATATAGATATTTCTCATTATGTACAGGCTGTTTCTGGAAAAATTGAAATCAAAGGTATTGCCCAGTATTTTTAGGCATGATATGAAATCGATATAATTGAGTGGCTAGTCCTTGAATTAGAAAATATTTACCACTCGTAATTACCAAATTATCTCAGTTTTCTAAAAGCAAACATTCATCCTACAAATGGACATGTTCATGTAGATTCCCATGCAACATGAGGCATGGGCAACTCCTCTGTGAAAGGAAGAAGGAATGAGACATTAAAATGAATACAAGTGTCAAAAAGACTGCCACTCTGTTTAACCGAACTATTTATTATGTCATATTTTTCTAGATGCTTGTCATATTCAATTTATTCTTTATGATTCAGTTACCTCTTTTCTGAGGGAATATTTTGATGAAAGAAATATAAATCCACTTCACAGCGGATTAAGTAATGAAGACATTAATTTTTCATATTGTAAGATCAACAGCGATGAGTACTCCACTCACTCCATTTGATCATGTCAAATCTCCTGTCTGCTTCTCTAGGATTCCTCTGATCTTGCCCTTCTGTGTTTTAGTTGTATGCTCAGGCTAGTAGCAATTTCAAGCATCACCATCTAGAAATGGCCAGGATGAGAAGGGACGATGGACGACGTTTGGAAATGACGTCTTATAGTAGAGTTCTCTTTAAATTTCATTGACCGGCATTGAGACCCGGAGCATTTTAAATTCATCACCTTTAGCAGAAAAGCATAAACTGAATTTTCATCCACAAATTATAATCAGATCGAGTTCTGGAGACATGGACATGGCCATTTTTGCTGGAGCAATATGGGAAGAGTAATCATCTGATTAAAACATTCCTTTAGGAGACTGTTTATTTTGAGTACTATAGGAAAGAGTGACATAGGTAAACTTTCCCATCAGGGAGGCTATAAAACCCTCTGATATCTCACTCTTCACTCTTCTAGAGTCTACCGGAGCAAGTGATAAATGCTTCATTATTTAATTTTCTTTTTTCTTATCTTTTACAGAATATATTCCTTTCTTTGAGAATTGTTTCTTAACTGTTTTTATTGGTAATTGACACATAATGAATATACATATCAATGAGAAATCAAGGGATGCTTTTACACATGCGTATAATTTTTAGCGATAAAATTGATTAGTTTATTCATCACTTCCAACACTTATCAATTCTTTGTGCTGAGAACATTCCAAATTCATTTAGATATTCTGAAGGACACAATATGCCTTGTAACTATAGTCATCTTACTGTACAAGGCAGTACTAGAGCCGACTTCGCCGGTCTCACTATAACTTCATAGCTGTTGATAGCTTCACTCACTCCCTCTTTTCCTCTCCACTTCCTGGACCCAGGTAACTGCTATTCGACTTTATTCTTGTATGACATAGCCCACCTTAGCTTCCATATATGACTGAGAGCATGGAGTGCTTGTCTTTCTGTGACTATCTTATTCTATATAATATAATCTCCTCCGGGCTCATCCAGATTTTTCTCAGTGGCAGTTTTCCATTACTTTTACAGCAAAACAGTATTCCATTTTGTGACTATGCCACATTTTCTTTATTCTTTCATCCACGGATGGATATGTTGATTCCCTATCTTGGTTTGTGTGACTAGAGTTGTATGAAGCAGAAATGCTGCTATCTCTTTGACATATTGACATCATTTCTTTGGAATACATATGCACTAGAGAGATTACTGAGGCATGTTGAATTTCTATTTTTAATATTTTGAGGAAGCTCCTTGGTGTTTTGCATGATGCTCGTTCTAATTTACATCCACACCAATAATGCATTTAGTACCATTTTCTCTGCATTCTCAACAGTATTTATGGTATTATGTGTTTTTGATAGTAGCCATTCTTAGGCAAAATGATGCCTCTTCATTTGCCTTTCCTTGATAATTAAGGATGTTGAACATTTTGTCATATGACATAAACACCCAAGAAAACAGAGAATTGAAAAATAAGTACATATATTTATAAACAACTGCTCCTGGAGAAAGACAGTTGTGACACACATTGGAGATAGATTGCTTGTACAATAAATGGTGCTGGGTAAACTAGATAGCCACATGCAGAGGGAGGAAATAAGACCCCTCTCTCCTGAAAAGCCTTTAAAAAATCAACTCCAAGTAGGATAAGTGTTTAAATGTAAGACCCAAATATATGAAATACTGGAAGGAAACATGGAAGAAAATTTTCATAGGGATAGATCTGAACAATATTTTTAAAATAATTCAACAAAAGCAAGCAAAAAAACTATTAATAGGATTATATCAAACTAAAATACTCTGAACCACAAAGAAAATCATCAACATAATGAAGAGACAACTTACAGAACGGAAGAAAAATTATAAACTATGTTTCTGATAAAGAACTTCCAATCAGAATATGTAAGAAACTCAAGACAGTTCAGTAATAAAAAGTAAATAATATGATTTTTAAAGTGTCCATCATATTACTTTCAAAGTTTCTCACTTTGAAGTAGCAATGATTACTTTGCCAGTTCATTTCTAAATATTTAAACATTTATTATGCATATCCTACTTACTGAACTCAGTTTTTTTCCAAAACTGTATGACCAACACAGTATTTGGAATATTCCAAAATTTTACTTCAAGTCACATTCAATCAATCAGTCAATGGCTCAATCATTACAATATAACCATTCATTATCCTATTTATATGAAATACATCTACTTGTCTCCAATACCAAAAAATTATTATATTACTGCAATTGCATACCAAAGATACAATCTGAACCCATTTTGACTCTCTTTGAATTTTATTTTTTTTATTTTTTTTTTCTCTTTGAATTTTAAATGAAAAGGAAGAGCAAAGAGTCTCAGTACAGAAATAGGAAAAAAGATTGCAAAACAAAAATGTGGAAAAATTCTAAATATAAGGAGAAATTAAAAGAAACTCTTAGAATAATCTTTGAGAAATAAAAGACAATAGCTTTTGAAGATGCAAAATAGCCATAGCCATACAGTTTTTCCACTTATAATCATTAGTTTGATGGATAAAAAATAAACTGACAGCTACCACATGTCACAAAAACACATTTTACAATGAGGCAATGATGGTATGATATTTAAGAATAAATAACTTTGTTTAGATACAACCTTTTGATACACTAGGTTATTAATAAACGATGTCTATCTTCCTTTTGTTGCTGAAAATAGATTTCTATTAATAATATATTAATATATCATCTTTCTAATTTTTTTTTTGAAACTGGAAATTAAACTCAGGATCTTCTGCTTCCTAGGCCACTGAGCTATATCCCCAGAATATATGTTCTTTTGAGCTGTGATCTCAGCCACAACATCGCTCCCTATCAACAAACAGGACTGTCTTGGTTACACAAGTACTCCGACTCTGCCTTGCACCAGGCCAGCAGGTTGGCACACGCCTGCTCAGTGTCACACATTTGTTGTCTCTGAAAAGCTTGCCCTCACAGAAGAGACCACAGGCTCTGTCACTTACTTTTTAGGTCATCATTACACAAGGCTTTTCATTTCTCTGCATCTTCCTGAACCCATATGTGCAGGAAATATACCTTACAATCTTTCCTTAGTCTCATACATTTAGTAAGCAGAATTTTGTACTAGGAAAAGAATATGTTGCAATGCATGGATGACTGAATAATTGAGAGATACTCGGCTTTGCTTTGTTTGTAACCATTGTCCCAGCTGTAGTTACCAAACACACTGAGTTGCTGAGTACTGAGCAATTGTCCCAGTGAGTTTTTGACCACAGAACTTTCACCATCTGATCAAATCATAACCTTGTTTTGTGTTGTTTCTGTTTAGAGAGAACTAATTGAACTCACATCCTTCAGTGCTGTGTGGCTGAATGAAGCTCACATAACTCATGCATTTTCCACATAAGGCAACCAAAGCTTCCTTCCATACTGGTAGACTAAATAGCACATTAGCACTCTGCTTTGGGAGCATGTAAATACATGAATCACTGAGAAACACAAAAATATGAAAAGTACACTCTATTTGACCACAAAATGGACACTCATGCACTAGATGGAAACTGAAAGAGAAGCACAGTTGTCGCCCTGTTTGACCTCTGCTGAAAACGTTCTTGTGTATCAGGTGATAAATTTTGCACTACTCTGCAAAATGACCTTTCCATAAATGACTGAGTCCTTGATGTTATGAATGAATTTGACCCAGTAGGCAAATTTTCAAATATGAGATTTTAAAATAATGAGAATTGACTTCAGGATGTCATATTCCTCCTTCTCTTGATTTAAAAACCCCACATGGATTCACTGATGTATTAATCAAGAATCTCTAAAGAAACAGAAACCAGAATAATGCATATATTAGAAAGAGAAAGAGAGAGAACCTCCATATGTCATAAAGGCTGCGTCATCCAGTTATGGAAGCAGAGAAGGTCTAAGATCTGTAAAAACATCTGATAGTGTTGGCTCCTGTTGAAGACAGTAGGCTGGAGAACCAAGAAGAGCTGAAGATTCAGTGTAAATCTGAAAGACCAATGTCCTGGTACAGCAGTCAGGCCAGAGTTTCTTCCAAACATGAGAAGCTCAGCTTTTTTGTTCTACTTACCTTATGAGTTGATTGGATGAGGCTCATTCATATTAGGGAAGAATCTAAGTCAGTTTACTGCCCAAAAGTTAGTCAAGATCAAAACACCCACAAGAACCCAAACAAAATCCTACAACCTCTTGTTTTTGACAACTTAGCACATAAAGTTGGCCATCACTATTAGTATTGCACACTTTTACTCTCTTCTCTGCTTAGATGTAAGACATAGCTTTGTGTGCAGCTATGATTTTATAATTGTAAGAAGTTTGCTCTTATCCCTAAAGGTCTAAAAGACTGAAAAAAAAATCTAAAATCCTACTGAGTACTTGTTATAGGGCAGATGTTTTCATGTATGATCTCAGTACTATTTAATGCATGCTTTGAGTTGCATAGTTGGCTATACTATTTAAATGGTGAGATGCCTGAGATGTAGAACAATTTGTTGAGTGTCCCAAATTGTACTTTGCCCTGGATGAAACCCAAGGCTCTGATTTGAGCAGTTATGTTTCTACCCCTTCTGTCAAGCAACCACTAGCTGACAATCCTTCTTCCCACTTGTCTTTCCCATTAAGAGAAGGAATTAAACCAATTGGAAATATTTGGAATACAGCAAGTGACTAGTTCATGCATTTATGGAATCTACAGAGGTCTTTAGTTTTCTAAGGGTGTAACACAAATGAGTATTTTTTTTTTATCCAGCTTGTTTGGAAAATTCCAAGTCTAGCTGTGGAAATGAAACAGTTCTCAGTCCACAGAAATGAGTTTGTTCCCAATTTGATACAGCCAGATGTGACTCCTGTGCCTTTGAAAGGAATGACAAATATGAAACATAACTGGCATTCCAACGTCAGCTAACTTACCTCTCCCCTTTTGCAGTTTCTCTGTGAAACTCTAATTTAGTTTGTGAGTCAAGTTGCTTTACAGGCAGCACTATTTATATTTTTATTTTTGACATGAAGAAAGAGTAAAAATGATGATATAGAATTTAAGAACAGCATAATAGACTAACAATGGTTAATAAATTGTGTAGTTACCTTCAAAGTAGTTGCTCAGATTACAAGACACAGACAAGAAAAAATCATCAAATGATGAAAGGATAAACTGTTCTTTTGCTGAACTGATAGAGAGTAGTAGAATAATTATCTTGTGCATATATATCTAAAAATGAAAAATATTTAACTTTAGTTTTAAATATGTGGGTAGTCTGAGATATGATTCTTCTTTCAAGTCATAAATGATGTAAGTTTGAATTCTGAAATGGTATAAAGAACTATATCTTACCCAAAAAAGTGTCACACATAAAATAAGAATTTGAGAGACTTGAAATGGAAATGGTATAATTAACTTGTATGTCATTCAAAAGCAGGGGTGGGAGATCTTAGAAGAGATCAAGCAATCAGAAACTGAAGAGCAAATCACAGCATTGGGAAATGAAGAGTTAGAGTGCAGAGTGGCCTGTCTCAAGGTTCCCAGTGACTCATGTGAAGATTCTGAATCTCCTTATTACGATTTTAAGACTCTTGGTATTATGACCTGTAGCTTCAGCCCCAGCTAGAAGCCCACACAGATCTTAAACCAGTTAGCTGAATACTGTCTGGATTCTTAAATCTTACCTAATACCTTGTACCACTGAGAAACTTCTCTTCTGTTTCCTCTTTCTGTGACCATCTCTACTTTCCAACTCACACCTTGTTTAGTTTTGCGATAATCTTCAGCATTCAGTCCAGATACATATCCCAGTGGAAAGGAATGTGTTGACAGATTCAGACACTAAGAGTTACATTTTTTTTTATCTTCTGAAAGCTCATAGACTCTGTTTCCTCTTTTTATTTTAATTTTAAATATTTTTATTTCATTTTCCCTGCCATCTTTTAGCCAGGACTTCTTTGAAAAGAAGGATCCCATTTTTGAGATGATGCAGACTTATTGCTTTGCTCATATCTCTGTAAGGAGTGTAAGGAGGGAGTCCACTTAGGTGGTGCCCATAGGTGCATGTTCTGGGGTCCTCTTTCCTGAGTGTCTTTACAAGGTAAGATTCAAACTAGGGTAGAAGCTGCTACTGAGTGTCATACGAGGGAAAGCCATGCTCAGAAAAACATGATGCTGTGTTGTATCCACAGTATCCACTGAATCTGGCACTGTGTGACTTCTGGTTCTTCCCCAAAGTCACAATGACCAGGAAAGGGAAACATTTTGAATCCATTCAGGACATGGAGGCAGCCAGGACAGCACAGCTAAACGTCCTCAGGAAAGAGGACTCCAGAGCTGCTGCGAAAAGTGGCAAGGATGACGAGATGAGTGTGCTAAAAGTAAGGGGGATCTTGAGGGTGAATAACAGTAAAGAATCTTTCACTGTAATAATTAAGGAAAAATGTAATCATTCATCATATTTGTTGATCACGCTTTGCACGTGTGATCAGTACTGGCAAATGCCAGTTTCAATTTGCAAAACTGAACAAATAAATAAATAAAGGAAAGGGCTTGGTGTAGAGCTCAGTGGCACAGCACCTGCCTGCCAAGCACAAGGTCCTGAGTTCAATTCCTGGTACCAAAAATAAACAAATACATAAAACTGTAGTCGAATGAAATAAAAGATTAGATTGCAGTTTTGCTTGAGGTAATTGCTGGAAAATTAGACAAGATTCTGTCTTGATTTTTCTGTCTTCTTTATCCTGTCATAGTCTAGTTATTTTTTCTGTTTTCCTCCAAAAACTGGATTTGCATGTCTTTTAGATAACTGCCCACACATAGTCCAGTCACCTCATTGAAATCTAATCTTTCTGTTTCATACTATAGGAAGGCTCCCACTGGTACTGGGTTAGCCAACTTGTGACTTATAGTCTATCAAGTATATCTGGGTTAGCACATGGTTACATTACACTATGGTGGTCACAAATGTAATCTCATGAGCAGGAGTAGATTAGAGAAGGAAAAGTGGTACAGCTGCAGAGAACTGTGAGCTTCCTTAGTTGATATTCAGAGCATCCATATGGGCCAAGTTTTTATGTCCATTCTGACTCCTCCATACTGGGTAACCAGATAAAGATGATTACTGGTTGGTATCCCAACTCCCGTATATATCCACTTGACAAAAGTTATATTTTACGGAAAACTGAAGGAAACATGAGTCACTATTTGTTTCTGATTGAGAAATGAGACTGTAAAATTTTAAAACCATGGAAAAGATAACAGAAAAGGATGAGTTGATCTGACAGCTATGTTCTTGCAGTTTTTCAAATATTTCTCTTCATGAAACATAATCACAAAATAAAAGATAAAAGATCTATGCTCATACTGCATAAGGAACATCATTTGGCATTTTGACACCACATCTCGATCTAGAAAGCATTCATCATTCAAAATATATTTATGTGATCCCTGCTCCTTCTTGTGCAGTGCTGGGATATGAACTCTGTGACTTAAGCATTTTAAGGCAACCACTGCCCCACCAAGCAGCAACCCCAGACCTTATGTGACCCTTTCTCTGTGAATTTATCTAGGTCCTGGGGGGATATATATATATAGGTTCCTTGACATTCCACATGTAAGGGTCAGAAAAAAACAAATGAAATACAGAAAATGGTGAAAGCACTTTATAAGGCACTCAAAGATGCCATTGATTATTTTCTAGCAACATGGTGCTTCTAAAAGCACGCTGTAAATTCCTGAGACTTGGTGGGGGGCTCTGCCAGGCTTTCCAGGAGGTGACTCAGAAGCACCCCGGGCTGTGTCCGTTATCTGTGGGTTTGGCAGGAATCAGGACATAGGATTGATTTTTCCTGTTCCACGTGTTCTGTGCACAGTGATTTTACAATGCAAGCCCATACCAGGCTTTGTGTCCCCGGGGTTTGACTGCCAGTGGGGTACGAGGGCCCACAGGCCTCCGAGTGCCTCCCCGGGGAGAGCAGAACAACAGCTCCAGCTTGGCGCTCGCCCACCCGCAGGAAGGAGTTGCTGGGACCCACCAGGCCTCTTGGGCTAATGTAAGGTCACTGCATTCCTATTCTCCTTCTCACCTGCTGGGTTCATTCTTCTTATAAATAATAATGTTCACTCTTGCTTCATAGCTCTTTTTCTCAAAACATAGCATCTGGGTGTTCTTGGCTAGAACACACAAAAAGCACGTCTCCTGAAAATATATTTTTTAATCTAGGGATCTAATATTTTAATCAAATAAAACTAAACAGTTGGATTAAGTATCTTCACTTGATCTTTTACACTGGGAAGCTGACAAATTACTTTAAATCTGGATGCCAGACCCCGACTTCACGCAACATAATGAATTGCAATTAGCACATAAGCAAATGAGTACTGCTCATTAAGCCAATGCTTTTTCTGTCTACTCTGTTCATACCCTAATGGCCCAATTGCGTATTGACTGGCCACTGCTTTTGTTGCTGTTGTTGTTAATTGATGGCCAAGTTCATCCAGGTAGCACTCTTTCTGCTCTCCATCTCATGTGTCTTAGCCCTTGACACAATTCCTGGTATATGGTAGGTAGTTTGGAAGCAGTGGTCATATGAAGGAATTAGACACACATCATGTGGTAGGTAAAATTATGACTCTCCTGTAGTTCTTCACGAAGTATGATCAAAATCCATAGGGAACATTCAAAGTTTTAAAATTTATTAAGGTAAAAACACGCTGCCACGAATCGCCCTCAGACCTTTCCTCTTACTTCAAACAAACTCACCCCATTTTTCTTCCCACTTTCTGCAGCACCTCTGGGGTCCTCTTTCCTGAATGTGTTTATAAGGAATGATCAGAAATATAGCAAGCTGAGTGCTACATGCCACTCAACAGAAAAGCAGTTCATAAAAACATGCACCTAACTCACTGGATCTGGGGCCACAGGACACTGACTCTCCCCTGACAAAGTGACTATGAAAGACTAACATTTTGAATTAACTCAGGATATCAAGGCAACTAGGACAGTGCAACTAAAGACACACAGGAAAGACTTCCAATGCTGCATCAGAGAGAGGCAACACTTACGGGATCAGTGTGTTTCAAAGAAGAGAAAGTATTTTGAAAGGAATTCATAGCAATGTGTCATTTACCATAATAAATTATAAAATATTCACCATGTTTTTCAATCACACCTCATACATTCCAGGACCCATGACTAAGACAGATTGCATGGCAAAGGGGAAATTATGTCACAGATGGAAGTAAGATTTCTTATCCAGTGACCTTGCGGGGTGGTCTTTGCTTATGCCTGGGTCAAATGTAATTTCAAGGGCGTCCTGTAAGAGAGAGTCAGTGTTTGAATCATGCGGCAAGGACTTGAGTAGCTATTCTGGCTTGAAGAGCAGGGGGCACAAGAATGTAGTCAGATGCTGGAAGCTGGAAAAGGCAAGGAAACAAACTGTGCCCTCCACCTGCAGAAGGAGCGCTGTCCTTCCTCACTTTGATTTTAACCACTTCAGACAGCTGATTTCTAAACTGTCCAGACTCTTGGGGATTGAACACATGGTTTGTGCTGGAGCTACATTCGCAGCCCTGTAGATACGATTACTGCAGCTTATTTGTGCGTGCGCATGTGTGGCGGGGAGCGGGGGGGTCTATTTTCTCCTTCATGTATAAATCATCAAGTTTCCTCCTTTTTGGTGGAGGAGCCCTGGGTAGCATCCTTTCAATATCAGAGGAAGTCATATGCAGTAAAATATACTGAGTTTGGAAATCAAATGACTCTGAATCCTAGCCCAACATAGGATGTTTGTCACCTTGGGCACATTCCTAAACTTTATTCAGTGCTTTTGCTTGTTTAATGGAGAAAGTAATAAAGGCTGTCATATGTACACTTCCCAAAGACATTGTGAAGAATGAAAATAATAAGCGTAAATCATTCATTATAAGCCATCAGACATAAAGTAAAATGCACGCACTGTAGCAGAGATTATCATTTTGCACAATAAATGAATAAATATGACGTGGCAGCAGGCCTACCTGAGTGGTAGAAGTTGCGGTGAGGTATTTAGTGATTGTTCATCCTGCCATTGACCTCTCATGAAGGGAAAGATTTACACCCATGGGCACAGTGGAGAGGGTCACTCCAGCCTGTGATAAAGTTGCATACACATAGGACAGCAGGGAGCAGCCATGCAGAGCCGCAGATGGCACTGCATAGTGGCCAGAAAACTGACATTAGAACATCCTGGGTTTGACCTGGAGGGAGACAACTTCCACACCTTGATGGTTTAGGACGCATGCAAACCTGTAGTGCCTCTGTCTACTCAAGTGTAAAAGGAGAAGTAGCCCTGGAGATGCCATGTGTAAATATACCTAACGCATAAGCAGCTGATCTTTTCTAAGCATGATAAAATATTATCTGTTGTGAATATGATTTGCAGCATGCATGTAGAGCTGTGCATATGGGAAAGATGCTCTAGCATGTTTTTCACCCCAATTAGCTGGAACAGAAACCTCTTTAGACCTTTAGAAAATAGGAGGTGGAGGAATTTGAGTAATGATATAGGAGCAGACAAGAGGCTTCAACTTGAGTCTGTAGTCTATGAGAGTAGTAACTATACTTTGCTTTCCATGTGTTATGGTTTATATCCAGATGCCCCTCAAAGCCTCAATAGGATGATAGGTTTGGCTTTGGGGAGGGAACTGGATCAGGGGCTTTGTAGCTCACTGGCTGCTAGGAGGTGGGGTCTGGGTAGAAGAAGCCTGTTACTTTGAGTGTGGCCCAGAAGGCTATTTCTCTCTTTCTGGCTCCTCCCTTGATACTGTTTCCTGGATGCCATGATGTGGGCAGATTTTCCACCATGTCTTCCTGATTTGGAGCTGGCTTACTGTGGGCTAAAAAAGTGAGGCTCAGTAAATCTTGCCTCCTTTAAATTGTGGGTGCTGGGTGTTACATCTCAATGATGAGAAATGATGTGATTCACCCATTTATCCCAAGCATATGCACTGTGTCTTTTCCATGGAGGCCCTCTTCCAACACTTCCTGTTGGAAAGTACTGGTGCAGCACACAGATTTTTAATCCTATTTTTGCAAAACTTTAGAATACAAACAGCCCATGTACAACCCTTAAGGAAAATCCTGTCCATTCACATAAGGCATTGCTGAAACCACCCTGATACATGTGTCTAGATGCCTCCATTCTTGCCTGTATCACTTTATGTACCATTCAAAATCACCTCATCTTGGGTTCTACCTTTATGAAATGAGGTTTTTTTTTCTTTGAGTTCTGTTCTATTTATTGGCTTGATTTTGTCAAATGGTGATAATGATCATCATAATTAGATAAACCCTATGAATATTACTTACCTGTCCTGTTTAATGGGAGCATAACAAAACGTGTAATACATAAAGAAGGTGAGCAACACCGTACTGCTCCATGGTGGTCTGCAGTGGACTCCTCCATTTCTCAGCAGCAGCGAGCTCTGGGTGTTTTCTCCATATGCTCATCGGTACCGAGTGTATGCAGAGTTCTGGCATAAGAATAAGGTGTTTCAGGCCAGGAATTTAGCTTAGTGGCTTAAGCACCTGCCTGGCAGGTGCAAGGTTGTCAGTTCCAACCCTGATACCAAAAAAGAGAGTTAAAGAGTAAGATGTTTCACCAAATCCATCCCACTATTGCTCTAGCATTGTCATTATTTAAATGGAATTAACCTATTTCTCACACTGGTGTTTTATAGATAGACTCAACTGTCATTTTAGTGTCACTCGGAGTATTCTAGCTCCACTAAAATATTGCTTTTTCTTGGGAAATGATGTCAGGAGCAAGGTGTCAAGCAGGAAAACAGAAATCTCTCCTCCAACAGAGTGAGAATTTAAAAAATAAAAGAGTAATGGTTCTGTGAAATGGTAGCATGAGAAAAATGAGGCTGGATATTGGAGTAGTGTTGATTAAAAACTAGAAAACAATCGCATGCCGCAGGAACTGATCTATGACTCCCTCTCACTGCACACACTGAATTTATTTGCTCCAAAAAGAAACTGTAGACAAATTCATAATTCACAATATTTAGAAATATACTTGTGATAAAGTAGCTCGTGTTAACAAGGGAACAGGGGAGCAGGTATTCCAAGTCTGATTGTACTGTCTTCAGCATGTTTATGGTACTCTTTTTATTATCATGAGTAATTTTAATGCTTCTCAATAAATCTCTGTTTCTTAATAATATCTGCATGAGATGCTATGTGTATAAAAACAAGATTTGGGAGAACTCTGTTTTAGAGTATCTCCTTGACTTTTCGGTAACAATGCATTCCGCTAATTTTGTGAAGTCCAATCTTCACCTCAATACAAAGTTTTTGACACTGTATGTTATGGGAAAGCATTTTAAACATGTTAATGTGAAAAAATATAATTATTAGGTTGTGAATGTTGGTTGAATACTACTATGGTATAGTCTTTCTCAAACATATGGGAATACGGATGTATGTATTGTGATCTCCAAAGACAGAGACGTTTTTAAACATTACTCACAGGCAGGAACTTGGGTGGTTGGTTGGTTAGTTGGTTAGTTGGTTATCTTATTAGTTCTGTGTTTCCTTCCATCTTATATGGTTAGAGACCCTAAGATACTCATTTAGGTCAAGAATTATATTGGTATTTTTATATATCTCTTTTCAAGATTTTCTATCAGGCTATTTAAAAATGTTTAAGAAAAAATCAAGAAATTAAAGTTATCACATTCAATGAATAAGCAGATAAAGATTTAAACACCAGTCCTCCTACATAGCTCATGCCTGACTGTAAAAAGTACAAGATTTCTGGAGCCTCACAACATTATAAATAAATAATTTTTATGTCCAAAACAAGGTAGTTAGAATTGTTTTAATATTGAAAGAGTTTGGGATTTAGGCATTTGTCTTAAAACTTTCACAGACCTTTGCACCCAACTCTTTTCCAATTTATCGAGTGACTACTTGATGTATTCCTGCATTTTGCTACCATTTCATTACTGATAAGGCATGAAAAAATCACTGCAGCATGAAGTACATGATAATGTCATCGCTACCGCCATCTCATATTCAGATGCCCTGGGATGATCCATTTCTGGGGTCTGAAAGCCAGAACACAAGACAGTATTTGTCCTGAAATGACACAATAACAAACTTAACAGGGTTGTTATCCCAAATTTCTCGTGGAGAGAAACATCAAGGAAGAATGCATCTTACTGTACATCACCCCCTGAGCCTTTTCATTAGAGTGAAAATCTGACTCACACAATCAGAAATACAGTTGTAACTGTCATTCTGATCTGTTGAAGGCAGAGGGTAGAAACCGGAAGTAGGCTTTGAACATTTGAACTGTAATAGCTCCCCGTCCTAGCTTCAAATTTGCAAGAACACTGAATTCTCCCTTGCATATAATGTGTTGTTTAGGTTTGCCTGTGTGTGCACGTGTGCACAACCAAACACGCTTAGACACTAGGTTACTTACATAGCTCAGCTTTGGGGAATGAAGCTACAATGAAAATGCAAGTTTGGGCATCTCTCAGCTCACTGATTAACATTTCCTTGGACATATACCCAGCTTCAAGACCGGATGATACAACAATGTTATGATTCTTGTTGAGAACTCTTCGTACTGTTTTCCCAAATGACTACATTAACTTCCATTCCCACCAGGACTGTACAAGTAATATTTCCTTTCCTCCATATCCTTGCCAATGTTTCTATTTTGTTTTAATAGTAACCATTTTAACAAGTACAAGGCGATAATCTCACAGGTGATTAAATTTGCATTTCCCATGTGACTAATGACCAGAGAGCTTTTTCACATACCCTTTGACTATTTGTATGTCCTCTTTTGCAAATGTCCCTTCTGCACTTTTAAAAAATTGGGTCGCTTATTTTCTTGTTGAATAGTTTCGGTTCCTTCTACATTTTGTATATTTTCTCCTTATCCAATGTATCATACATAAATATTTCTTCCAATGCTGTGGGTTTTGTCTGCATTCTGGTCATTGTTTCCTTTGATGTACAGAAGT
>RJWM01009284.1:0-68554 GCA_004363535.1 Dasyprocta punctata
TACATTCAGTTTCTCCCAGTCACATTTATTGAAGAGGCTGTCCTTTCCCCAGTTTGTGTTTTTAGTTTCTTTGTTGAGAAGCTGACTATAAATGCATGGGATTATTTTTGGATACTCTATTCCACTGCATATATCTGTGGGTCTAAAACTTCAGAACACTTAATTTTTTTATATATTTCTAAGCACATATTATGGTTTGGATTGGAAATGTCTCCCAAAACTCAAGAACTAAAAGCCTGATTCTGAGTTGATGTGCTTTTTGGGAAGTAATAAAATCATGAGAGCTCTAACTTCATCAAATGGATTAGTCCACTGATGAGATCATAATTTGATGGCTTTATTGGGAGGTGATGGAAACATTTGAAGGGAATGGATCATGGGGGATGTGAACTTCAGAACTATTTCTGGTCCCCAGTCTCTTCTCTGCCTTCTCTCATTCTGCTTTTTGGCTGCCATAGATAGCAGATTTCCTCTGCCACAAACAGGCCTAAAAGCCATGGATCTGGCCAACTGTGGACTGAAACCTTTGAAACTGTGAACCAAAATAAACCTCTCCTCCTTTAAATTGCTTTGTCACAGCAATAGAAAGCTCAGTAAAACAGCATGTTTTCATTACAAAATTAAAAGCATACTATGTATGCAATTTATCTTACTATTTTCACTTAGTCAAAATGTGGCATAAACATTTTATGTTATTAAATGCTGCTCATAATTTTTTTTAATTGCTGTGTATTACACAAACTAAACACATTATCATCTACTTAGTTTCCAGTTTGTAGGCATTTATTTCTAATTGTTTCCTTGTTTGTTTGTTTGTTGTGATAAGGTTGCCAGACTGGGCTCAAATTTGTAATCCTCCTGCCTCAGACTCCCTGAGTGCTGGAGTTACAGTCCCATGCCCCGACACCTAACTTGTTTCTTTACATTGCTAATATTATAGTGAACACATTAAAAATCTTTGTTCATGTTTCTGGTTGTTCCCCTAAAATACTTCAAAGTATGTATTGGTAATTTCTACTTTTAATATTTTAAGTCTTCCTAATATGTATAGTCAAATTCTTTCCAGGAAGGTTTTGAAATTTACACTCTTGTCAGTAACATTCTATATTTCCATCATTAGAATTTTGGGTATTGTAATAGCTTAAGATGGTTATTTTAATTTTGGTTTATCTGATGCTGCTAAAGCAATATTTTCTACACCTTATTAACTATTTGTATTTCCACATTGTATGTTTGTTGGGCATTTCATATTTTGTTTTGTTTTTATGGAATAGTTTAAAGACTTTACAGATTAAATGATATTTTTTCCTCACATTTGTTAGTTAATTGTATTTGTAGGAATTTTTGAAGAAGATATGTCTTGAAATTTGCTCAAATTATTAGACTTTTACTTTATGATAGCTTCAGTTTCATTATATTGAAATGCCAACCTCTAGAGAGCAGATACTGTAAATATATCATGCTTTTTTTACTTTTTTAAGTGACTTAATTTTGCTGTAATTAAACTACATAGATTCTATTTTTCTATGTAGTAAGTTTCTTCACTGGGCTATGTATTTCTTCTGAATAACTGAGTGGCCCGGAACAATGCTTTGAAATGTATCTTTGGTTTTGCCTCTCTTAAATCCAATCAGTATCATGTATGAAAGATAAATCTACCGTAGCTCACAGGTAAAGAGGGAGGGGAGCTGCTTTCTCATCCTCTTCTAGAACAATTCTCATTCTTTGTTGTGAATGGTTTCCTAGGAAGCATGTCTTATCACTTCCTTTCTTGGCTGTCATATTCAGTCGTTCATGTGATCCCCTGATGTCATTTCTTTTACCCCTTTTCAGCTATCATTTCCCAATAATTTGTATTTTTTTTGGCAGAATAATTTTTTAGGGTGAGTTACTCAGCAAGCTTGGGAAAGATGACTCACATTTTGCTATGAGTGAAGTTAATTTCTTTTTTCTCATATACAGCCATGATAGGAGAAATTTCCTGCATCTGTGACACAGACCAGACATTTTATCACTTCAGGTTGTGAAGTACAGCACCTCCAACTCCAGCCAGCTCTGATGAGCTCTACTTTAAATTTTTGGTTATTTCCAGAGAAAAACTCAGATTCACTGAAAAGATATTTTAAGGCTTTTCTGTAAAAGTCTATGATTACCTTCTAAACAGCAGAAGAATGTTTCATAAATTGCCTCTATGCTGTTAGCTAGCTCTGAGACAGAAAAAGATTGAAAAGATTCTTATAAGATAACTTTTTCCCATCTTACATGCATGCGCAGAATTGATCCTGAAAATTAGTTTGATATGTTAAAGGTATATCTCAATCCAAAGAAAGTCTGTGTTTAAATATTCACTTATGTCTTCTCTGAGCCTCGTCTTAGATGGCAGTGTTTCAAGTGATGAGAAATTAAATATAGATTTTTTTGAAGGTTAAAGCAAAAGACACATTGAAAAAATACATTTACTCATCTGTACTTTCTTATGCATAAACCTCATAAACAGCAAAAACTCCTCAGTACTTTCCTAAAAGAGGTATTTGAAATGGGAAAATATTTTGAACTGTAGGCTTTTTAAAAAGGCAAATAATTCTTAGTTTAAAATTTCGAGTGTTAAGTGCATTTCATATTATCTAGTTACATGATATGTTGTAATAGCATCCTTGTTGCCATTAATTTTAAAAATCTAATTTTCAAATTAATGTCAGAATCAGGAGGAAGTTAGCATAATCAGAATCAATTAAGTATCTCTTGCCTTGTGTGGCTGCTACTGCATTTATTTCTAAATAAGGAGAGACTGGTTTGTCTCTAAAGGCATTCCTCTTACCATGTTAGCGTTTCTTCTCTACTGACTGTCACTAGCTGCATAGTCAGCCATAATATCTAAGTAAATTTATAGAAGTAATTCTCTTAACCAATCACCATGCTCAAGGTATAGTACAATCTTTAAAGGACAGGACGTCTTAATCTGAAAAGCATAGCATGTGTTATAAGGTAGCTGGAAAGTATGCTTACTTCCTGGCATGTAGTGAACATTTGAAAAATATTTCTTAAGTGAAGGGAAGGACAAGAACGGTGGAAGGAAGTAGCAATGGAGGGTTGCATCAAGAATTGGAGTCAGCAAACTGCAGAAAAGAGAGAGCCAACCGGAAACTGCCTGCAAAAATCATTACCAGGGTGATGTCCACGGGCAGTGATATTGTGTCTATGTCATATGTCTTATGCAGTCCATTTTGTGCCTCTATGACAACACCACAGTCTGGGTAATTTATACAGAACAGACATTTACTATATAATCCTAGAGCCTATGAAGCCCAAGACCAAGGGGCTGTCATCTGGTGAGGGCACATGGTGGCAGGCAGAAGGGCAAGAGAGCACATGTGGAGGACGGAGAGGGCCAAAATCATCCTTTTTCAAGAACCCACTGCAGTATTAACTAACCAGTTCACCAGGTAATAGTGGAGCCCTTGTGATCCAATTGCCTCTTAAATTTCCCACCTGTCAACACTTTTGCAGTGAAGGTTGGTCCTAACATGTAAACTTTGAGGGGCACAAGACCATGATGGCACAGCAGTAGCTCAAAAGTCCATGCCATTTGCAGATTTTCTCTGCCTCATTCCCCACCCCAGGCCCTATACCTATGATGTCAACACACATTAATAGATGTTCATTATAACAATCTAGGGCAGCAGGGAAAGGTTAGTGGTATCTTTTTAAACATATTGTACTTGTAGTTATTTGTTCATTAGTCCATTCTTGGTGCATCTTTGGATTGCAGATTAAGCAACAGAGCCATTAATAGGCCTAGAAAGAATTGCATCCTGCTGCTAAATAATTTCCTTAGTTTGGCAGCACATACACCTATATTCTTGTCATTAACTTGGTCTGCACTCAAGAACTCAGAACAGAAACTTTGTTCCATTCATGTGAATAGTGAAATCTTTTCCATTCGGCTGTTTGCTTAAAATGAATCTTTACAGCAAAGGAAACAAAAATTCAAAAGCAATCAACACAGCAGCATGTAGGCATTCCTGCTATAATGCACTAAAAGTTTCCGCAAAACTTGACACTTTTGCAAACCATGTACTAACTGACAAAACTCATAGGGCAAATAGAGGATGAGCCATTGGGAAACCTTTGTAACTTTTATAGCCATAGATATAACAAAAATGATTATGGGTACCTGGAAAGATTCTCATGCAAAGGGAGGTTGGCACACTAGGCATTTAAAACTCTCAGAAGTGTTCAACTCATAGAACTAAAGGATAGAATGGTGGTTACTAGGGTCTAGGGCCTAGGGACCAAAGCAAAAGGAATTGGGAGATGTTGGTCAATTTAATGGTAGATAGGAAGAATAAGTTTTCGAGAACCATTACATGGAAAGATAATCATAATTATTAATAATGTGTAGTTCCAAATTGTTTCATATAAATTTCAAATGGCTCACCACAGAAAAGGAATGAGTAACTTCCTTTTGGTAGATATGTTAATTACTTAATTTGGTCACTCCACATTGTATATGCATATTAAAGCATCATATAGTATCTCATAAATACTTACAATTATAAAAATAAATTTTAGAAATATGAATTGCAAAATGTACAGGGTAATTTTTTTTAACACATACAAGCAGACACACACCAAAAGAAAAAATATCTCACAAGTGGTAAAGATTGTATGCTGGCCACACTTCTTTCTCCTGGAGCAGAACAGGTGAGAGGTAGATGGTGCACCTGGAGGGCAGCCTGGTGGGCGGCTCTTAGGTAGTCTGCTGGGGCAGAGCAGCACGCTGCAGGTCTGTCTGCTCCCCAGGGAAGCATCTGTATACAGTGCTAATGCTAATTTTCTATTGATGAAGTTAAAAGCAATGTTTTTACCAGTGAAAGCCTCAAAGGCAAGAATACTTTTCTTTCCTACTGAGAGTTATGTTTCTGTTCCTATTATGCTGCTCCTCTTGCCTGGGAAAAATCATGTCCAAATTATACTTAAATCATTCCCCTATTGACCAATAGTGTATCAGCTAAGTTGCAGTATGGAAGTGTAAATTCTGGCTGAACAGGCTGCAGATTAAAATAGCCATGTCTGACTACAAATGTAGTTCATCCTTGTAAGGAATTTGGCAATATAAAAAGGTACACAATAAAATTAATATCAATTGATAGCAAATAACAACTGTTAAAAACAACTATGATGTATTTCCTTTTGTTCTATTTGTTATAAAATTGAGTTGTACTGTGGAAGCAAATTTGTATCTTTTGTACATATATATATAGTTTTATGTTTCCATTTTTAAAAACAAGTAAAAATTTTTTTGTTTTGTTTTGATTTGGTTTTTTAAGATTAATTTTATTGGTACATTTTAGATATACATAGTGATCATGTTCATCAGAGGGAGTTTGTGCTTGTACTTGATATATTCTTCTTTTTTCTCCAACTCCCTCTCCTCCCTTTATTCCCTCTTCCCCTCCTTGTTTACAAAACCTTTGCTTCCATTTTCTTCCTTCTATTCTTTTTTCTTTTCCCTTCCTTCCTTTCCCCTTCCCGATTCCTAGTTCCCCTTTCTTTTGAACAGTTTGTTCCTGTTTCACAATACCTTTTATACATTTTGGTCCTTATTTACACATTTGTATCTCACACCTAAAAACATCATACCACAACAATGTATGCACCTTGATGTTTGTAGCAGCACAGTTTGTAATAGCTAAATCTTGGAAACAACCCAAGTGCACATCAACCAAGGAATGGATAAAGAAGACGTTGGATTTTTTTTATACAATGGAGAGCTACTCAGCCATAAAGAAGGATAAACTTGAGACATACAGGTAAATGAATGTACCTTAAGACCATTCTCTCAAGTGAAAAAAAAAAACCATACACACATGTGTAAATATCACATTGTTTTTCTGGTATGAGCTACTGAATGTGTAAATAGGGACCAAAATGTATAAAAGGTATTGTGAAATAGGAAGAAACTGTTAAAAATTTTTGAACAATAATGTATTTAATAAGAACTGTACTTTTGGATGAGGTTTTAAATTGTGGTAGTAAAAATCTATATATGAATGATTATATCTTTGATTAATTCCTTAGTTTGGAATGTTAAGGAGATTACTTTGGTCAGTGAGTTTAGATACCTATTTAAAAAAATTAGGTGTTATTAAAGTTTCAGTTCTTGTGGTTTTTGAACATAAAGACCTTAACATAAGAAAAATTACCAACAGTAAAGCTGGTATTGTTGCTCTTCTTTACCATGAACATATCATTTATTAAAATGATAGCATGCTAGGAAACCTTTTTGTTCAGTTGTAAGCACTGGTTTGCTAAATAGCTCACAATCTTGATAATCAATAGCTCTGCTACATGGTGTGTCTATATCATGTATACAAGATAAACCAAGTAACAAAATAATCAATGTTATTGCTGTCTTTTCAACTCAATTCTAATCCTCTCACATGAATTTGTTGCCCAGTTCTTCAACTTTCTTATCTTTTGCCTTGTGATCATGTTGGGCACTGATTCCACTGTAATCTCTAAAACTCTCCTTAGTCACTGTGGTATCAAAAGTTCCTTAAGAAGTCTGAGGAATTGAGTGAAGAGAGTAAGTATACTCCTTTGGGATTCATCCTTCTAATTCTGAGATTCTTTGTGAATAAATATGTTTAGACTGGTTAAGTAGTCTTGAAGGTAGAAAATGTCTTACATGAGTCCTGACTTTGCCCCTTGGGCAACAAATGCTTGCGACTGGGAGCTCATGGTGGCTGTGGTATCTGCAGTAAAAGCAGTAGCAACTGAGTATATGCAAATAATTGATACTGATTGGTTTTAAAAACAACATATAGCTCAGAATTGTTTTGATAGGAATGTAAAGACAGAACTGGGTTGGTGTCACATCTCAAATGGAATGAAATTACTCATATTAGATACAGAGGGTTTGGTTTTTTTTTCCCACTGCACTTTCTAAGTAAATGCAAGTTCTGAAAAAAAATTGCTTCTGTCAACGCTTTGTGTATTTATGGGTAAAAACAAGTGAGCCCAACACAGCAGGCAGATGTGTGAGACGTGCATGCTAAAGTGCCACCCGTAACCATGAAATACGTCCGTGGGAGACCTCATTGGAGATGAAAAGAGGGCTAATTCCACGACTCTGAGTTTTCTTTCTTAAGTTATTAACAATGATGTGAAAGTTGATTTTCTCCCTCTCTTTTCAGCCAGCATATGTCCCAAGGAAGTTAATCCCAATAACAATCATCAAGCAAGGTATACAGTCTATTCTAGATATGTGTGAACTATTTTTAATATACTTTTAACTGAGGTAATGGAAGATAGCACATTTTTTCAATTTTTGTGATTGCTGTGTTTCCAGAAAAATGTATGAAGAAACTAGTGTGGGCTAGTAAATTGGCAGCTAACAGATAATTTTGACTCTTGTACCAAATAAGTGAAATTTTGTCAAGTCACAGTAGTTGGTCAACTCTGGACAAAGCAGCTATAACATGTATTAAATTTTAAGAAGTCCAAAATATGTGGAGTTTGCTCAGAATTAAGTTAGTATACATGCAAAAAACCATTAATGTGATATTTACCTTACAATATTGAAAATGAGAACTGATTTAGTGGTCATTTGGGGATAGTTTCAAGAAGTGTAGTGCCTTGTTTCATTTTAGTGTTCAGCTTTTTTTTAATCTTTCAATTTTTCAATTTATTAAAGTGACTCCACTATTTTTAGAAAGTTTCTTGGTGGAAGAGACAAGGTTTTAAGATAGCTCATTTTAAGAAAATGCAGTGTCCTAATTATTCTCTCAAAACAGGGTTAGTTAGTATTGGAATTACCTAAAGATTCTTTGCTTTGAGAATATTTCCTAACTTTTTTATTGCATTGTTATATTTTATGCTAGTTCTTACTGACTCGGGGAGAGGACAGGGTGCAGGGAATGGAGACAGGAAGGAAACTGTACTCAGAACAGAACAGTTTATGATAGAATAACAAAGATACAATAAAAATACTTAAAGATGTTGAGGTAAGAGCTGTCTTCCAATTCTGTTGGCTGTGTGTAATCAGCCTGCTGAATTGTTTTCTATTTGCTGATGAATTTAGATTAGGACTTTCCCATGGCAAGTGGTTTTATATTATTAGTTTTCCTCCATTACACTATTATCTTTTAATATTTCAACAGTGATTCAGAATGTTACTCACAGAGCTTCAACTAAATCACCAGATAAGACTCCCTTTGGTGGAACAATACTGGGTAAGTCAGTCTTGAAATCAGTGCCTATGATAAGCAAGTCAAACTGTCTTTTGCTAATAGGGCTCTTATGGCCTGTGAGCCCTATTAGCAATAGATATATTAATCTCAATTCATTTTCTTTAACTATTGAAAATTCTGGCTTGTGTCACTTACAAGCTAAGAGCCAAGAGATACTGGCTTTATCATGGTGTATTAAAGATTCACCTCTAGCCCATTCCCATGAAAGTGATAGCATCCATCCTCCCTGCCAACAGGGTTATTTGTAGTTATGAAGAAAACTTTCTCATTTTGAATTGCTCTTTTAAAACTCATTATCTTGATAATGATGTTCTTTGTTCATCACACATCTGAAGGAGCTATTGTACAATTTTTGGGTCTATAAATTAAAGGCCAGAGGATTTCAGTAGTTCAATTCTTATTATGAAAAATATCCTATTTAGAAGTTACAGTCATTTTCCCAATATTTAAATTTGTGGTTAAAAATGACTAAGCAAAATAAGTGCTAAGATTTATGTTCTAGTATCTGATAGTCTGAACTTTATATCATGATGTATGTTCTTCCTCTATCTTATTTTCTTCTGTTTCCTTGCAGTCCACCTTATTATTCCAGGTCTTAATGATACCACTGCAAAACTTCCTCCGTCCATAATGCTTGAGATTTCAGACGCACTTAAGGCGCAATTAGGTAAGAAGCAAAACTTTTTATTTGGACTTAAATGACTGAGTGCTAGAATTGACATTCTTGGAATGTCTAAATGAAGTGCTTGTTGATTGTGAAGAAAAAAGTAGGGACAAGGAACTTACAGTGTTAGGGTTATTTACACAAATCCTGTTCTATAGGGAAAGTTATTTTATATTTACATAAAACATATAAAAATATCTACAGCTATGAAAGAAGAGTGTTTATCAAATTATCCAAATATATTCACTGGTATAGGTAAAATTTTCAAATTCAGACTTATAAATTATATGTATTAAACTATTCTATCATGGAACCACTAGATGTTATCAATGAGAACTGATGTAAAGATCAGATGAACTAGAATAATTACTTGGGATTGATATTGTTTTTTTCTAGAAAGAACAGAATATGATTTAATGTTTTTTTAAAAAAACAAACATACTTTTTAAAAAAACAGCAAAATCCACTTAAAAGACCATAGGGAATTATTGTGGTAGTCACTGGACTGAGTTAATTGCTACTTTGAATATCAAGTTGGGCTCTGAATTGTCAAAGTCGATGAAGTATCAGAAGCCCCTGGCGTACTCTTGTGCACAGGATTCTAGGACATAACCTGTATTACTGATTCAGCAGATCCAGGATGGTTCCCCAGGGATCTTCATTTCTAACAAATTTCCAGATAATTCAGACAGTGCTGGCCCAGTGACCACACTTTGAGAACTACCTCATGTGTCCCAGGAGAATGTTTTGGTTCATGAGTGAAGACAGGAAAATCAGGAAGGTGTGATGGAAATTGAGTAAGATGTAAAAAGGATGTTGTTTTAGAGCTAGGTGTTGGCTAAGAACTTAGCATTAATATCTAATTGAATTAAAACACTGTATGGATGAAGAAACAGGAGACCAAGTCCCCACTTAGTAGCATTCATTTAATAAATACTTTTAAGCATTTCTTGCCAGAACTGCAAATTCCTTGGGGCTGTAATAGAAAGTTACACAAACATAGTCCCTGCCCATACTAGAACTTCAGAGAAAGTATTTAAGGGTGTTAAGAATTAAATGTATATTTCCTTTGTTTTGGTCAAACGGGAAGAAATGACAAAAAAGATATAACAAAAAGATGTTTTATTCAAGAAAATACTATGGAAGGTAATTACAGGCCAGAACTTTCTTTTCTGTCATGAAGAGCACACATCCACTGGGAATATCCTGTTAGTGTTTCTGGTAAAGTGCAGATCCCAGAAATTAATAATACATTTCCACTGCTCCCTTCTTCTATGTGCACTAGAGCTGCTTTGAGGGGAAAAACAAAAAAAACCAAACAAACAAACCAAATACTTCACATGTAATTAAGTACCGTTTCTTTTGTTGTTGTTGTTATTGTTGTTTGTTTGTTTGTTTTTGTTTTTGTCTTCTCTTTTTCCCGTTTTTCTTCTTTGGGAAGCAGGGGCATGTGGAGATGTTAAGTTCTGTCCACACAATGCCAAACTAGTAAATTTTAAGACATTGAGCAAAATGGTAAACCTCATCATATGTTTTTCAAATATGTGGATATTTAGCTTTATATAAACGGGTTATCAGGGCATGGAAGCTAAAATGTTTTTTTTTTCCGTTTTTTGTTTGTTTGATGGTAGGCAAACAAAGTGTAAGAGTTTTAAAAGTTTTGAACTCTTAATGTATCCCTAGGTGTTAATTTTGACAAACTATTGGAAGAAGGAGAAGGGAAACCTTAAGTAGGCAGGACAGTAATTAACTGGGGACTATTTGACATAATGTTAGAAAAAATTCTGAAACTTATACAACATCATCTTACTAAAATGTGAAAATATGTACGAAGATTTTTGTGATTTTGTGCAATCTACATTTTTAGTGTAAAATACTCATACCTGATAGTCTTAGAGTTACCTCTAAAATATAGTAAGTGACTCTGAACTTCATTTTATATATATGTCAGTCAACTTCCCCTTGCAGATATAATATACAGTGATGGGAAGAAGAAAAAATGGGACCACAGATCTCCTGTTAATTTGGTCTCCAATGTATTGACCAAAACTATAAAGACCAGGGTTTGTGAAGGAGACTAAGAATGAACACAGTTGTTTTCCAGATCACTGGTGTCAGTTTTGAACCAGAGGCTGGAATGTTTTATTCCTTAGCCTTGGTGATATTTTTTCATTTTTGGGGGGGAGATTAAATTTCACATACTATCGTAATACCAGTTCAACCCTTTTTTGCTTTTTTTTTTTAACTTAGGAAATTATATTGGATTTTGTTTTGTCTTGGTTTTAGTTTTGCTTTTCTGATATTATTCGTGAAAGCTTCACGATTGTGCTATTTTAATAAAGAAAAATTAAATGCAAATAAATTAAGTGTAGGTAATGAAAACTATTTTATAGAAAAAATGTTTTAAGTTGGGTTTCTGGGGAAATATCTATTAAAAATAACACATAAACAATTTCTTATGCACTGAAGAGATTGATATTCAGTGTATTTGAAAATGTTTAGTAAATCCAAGAAAAGTCCTGTCCTGGTTACTTTTGTCTCATTGCTGAGACAAAATACCCGACACCTGAAATGATGGAAGGGCAGGTTTATTTAGCTCACTGTGGAGGTTTCAGTCCATAATCAGCTAGCTCCAAGGCAGGGTGGCATGGCACAGGGGCAACACTTCAAGGCAGCAACCAGCAAAAGCAACCAGAACAAAAGCAGGACGGGGATAGCAAGTCTCTTTTCCTCTCTTATATTGTATTCAGGCCACCCCCCTCAACCCCCAGGGCAAATGTAGCACTCACAAAACCTCTGTGCCCTCCTCTTGCACAGAATGAGGATATTAACAAAGTAAGGATCCTGGCTCCCTGCTGAGTCTCTTAATTAAACTTCTAAACTTCTCAAATTGACACAATGTATCAACCATAACAAATCCTATCTATCAAATAGATTACCTTAACTGATCATGTTTTGAAAATGAAACTACATTAAAAATTTTAAAGTTTTTATTGTATATATTTAGGTACACAACATGATGTTTTGATACACTTACTGAAATAAGTAAATGTCAAATCAACTAACATTCTCTTGCATACTCTTTTTGTGCTTACTAAAAGCACAAAAGTCTATCTTAACAAATTTCCAGTATGCAATACAATAATTATAGTAATCGTGTTGTAGCTTAAATTTATGAACTTTCTTATCCCATACATGTACAACGAACATTGTACCTTTTCGAATGTATTTTCTCATTTCCTACCCCTATCCTACCCCTGATAGCAATTGTAAAAGGCAAAAGATTTATACAATCTGAAGAGAAACCAGAGTATCCTGGTAGCAATTGTTATATTCTCTGTGTATTTTTTCTTCTCTCTCTTTTTAAAAAACTTTTATTTTAAATTCATATGTAAATAAGAGCATGCATTATTTTCCTGTGTGTGTGCTTGGCTTATTTCACCTAGTGTATCCTCAAGATGTATCAATAAAATATGATAAAAACAAAATGAATATTTCTATTTTTTAAAAATGTTACATAAAAGACACATTGCCATTAATCCACTTTCCAAAACTCCCCCTTGCTTCTTCAAACACAGCCTGTCATTCTTGCCACTTTCTGAAGCAGTTCTGGAAGTTCTCTTTAGTTGTATCTTGTGCTATCATGCTACTCATTTTTCTGAATCAATTCAAATGGTTTGCCTTTCTTTTTCTTTCTTTCTTTTTTCTTTTTTTTTTTTTTAGGCACCAGGGATTGAACTCACAACCTTGCACCTACCAGGCAGGTGCTTAAGCCACTGAACCGAACTCCCGGCCCTAATTTTTTTTTTCTTTTTTGCCTTTTATGAACATTTTGATTTGGGGGAGAACTAGAAGTTACATGGTGCCAGATTCAGTGAATAAAGTGGATGAGAACAAAACATAATATTTTTATAAGCCTACCTGCTGTTCAGTAAAACTCAGCAGAAGCATTCATTGTGTATTTTTTATCACACCCCATAAAAACACAAAAGAGGATGTTCAGAACCACTTCATAAAATGTCAAGAATGATGAAATAAGTGTTTGAAAAAAGGAAGAGGATTTTGAGAAGGGTTAGTTGCAGCGTGTCTTTTAATATAGTAGTTTTTAAAAATGTGAATATTGTATATTCTTATCAGTTCGTCTACAATGGACATTTAGGTTGTTTTCGTAGGCTACTACATATAAAATTACAGTTAATACAGGAGTGAAGATATTTTTGAAATGCTGGTTTTATTTCTTTTGGGAATATATCCATTAGAAGGATTTCTGGATCATATGATAGCTCTATTTTTAATTTGTTGAGTCAACTGCATATAGTTTGCCATAATGATTGTACCAATTTATATTTCTACCAACAATGTGTAAGTGTTCCCTTTTCTCTACAGCCTTGTTACCTCTTGTCTTACTGATAAAAGTGATCCTAACAAGAGTGAGGTGATAAACTCATGGTAGCTCTGATTTGCGTTTTCCTGATTGTTGATAATGTTAAACACATTTTCATACAGCTGTTCACCTTTTTGTTTCTTCTTTGGTGAAACATCTATTTGGATTCTCACCTGCCTTTAAAAATTAGTTATTTGCTTTTGTTTTTCAAAATATATTTTTTAATTTTAGTTGACACATAGTAACTGTACATATTTATATGGGAGAGTATGAATTTTATATATATATATATATATAATCAGATCAGGGTGATTGGCATATCTATTACCTCAGACGTATACCATTTCCTTGTGTTGAAAACATTCAAAACTCTGTCTACTAGCTATTTTAAAGTATTTAATTAGTTATTGTCAACTGTAGTCACCTTAATGTGCTATGAAACAGTACTGAGTTATATGAGTTCTTTATATATTCTGGATATTGAGTCTTTACCAGCTACATTGTTTACAAGTATTTTCTTCTAGTTCATAGGCTGTTTTCATTTTGTTGGTTGTTTTCTTCACTGTGTAGAAATTTTTTTGTTTTCTCTTCTCCTTTTTTCTTTTTTTTCCTTACAAAAAGAACACAGGTGGAAATTGTTTTAATACTGTTGGGGAGAAATAAACTTCCTTGAAGTTAATTATACTACAATTCAGAAAAGTCATATTTTTTGAGGGAGTAAATCCTAAAAATAATATCCCAATTCCAGAAAAGCCTATCATGGCACATCAAGAGATGCAACAGCTTTTGTTGTAAGAACACATGGTGTGAATGATGAGAGGAATAAACAAGAAAACTAGCATTACATACACATCTCCAGGGGACATACAAAGGGTTTGCCAGAGCCCAGTCTTAGCTTGCCAAAAGTTAAAGGAAACAACTGTGCTGAAAATGTACAGAAAAATAGTGGAAGAAAAGGAACTCCCTGGTTTTAGGTGATATTTGGATGACCAAAATGTACTCTCCTGCTGAACAAATAACGATTGCATATAGTTAGATGAATGTTAATGGGTTGATATGAAATACCACGAGTCCCTCGATTAAATTTCTTCCCTATTGCACAACTTCTTTGATGTCTAAAATGTTATATGTAGAAATAATGTATACCTTTGTAAAGAATTAGTTATGCAAAACAGACACAAATGTCTCTTGGAAAAGTAGTGTTTTTTCATTAATGACCTAATTTTAGGTTAATACGATTTGCTAACAAAGGGCTTGTGTTGAATATAAGAAGCTAAAGATTTCAGAGCATTGCCTGTGAAAGTCTAGGATCTAAAAGTTAGGAAAGGGAAGATGGGAAGAAAAAGAAAGAAAGATCTAGTCAGGGAATCATTGAGAACATAGGCTATTATCAGATAGGAAGGAAAAGAGTAGCAAAAATATCCTGACAGAGATAAGGACACTGACACAGAAGAAAAGGAAGAATCCTATTATTTTACATTTAAAAAGAAAAGTTTATTCTATTGTGTATATTGAAAATACCAGGACCAGAACAATGAGGGAAATGGGCCCAGGAAACGAGGGAGAAAGGGAATCTCTAAGAGGGAAGTGAAATGAAAGCCCGAGTAGCCAGTTAAGATCAAAAGAACAGATCCAACGACCTCTATTAATTTTGGAGAGAAGGATAGTGTAATAGGTCCAGCACCCAGTTCTCCAAGGCTGGACTACAGAATTGTTGTCACTAAGTTGTTCTGAATCCCAGATTTAAATAAACCCCTTCCTGAAATGATGCCTGATTATGCACTCTCTAGTGATATGGCAAACACGCATACTGGGATCCTTTCCCGACTGCCTGCTGTGTAGAAGTCCCCTTGGACCAAGACCCTGCACTGTTTTGCAGTTCACAATAGCTATGGCCGCCTCTTGGGGCCTGTGTTAGCAGCCCAGTCTACCTCCATTTCTCCCAGGATCTCCCAGCCCTGGGCACTTGCCCTGCTTCTAAGGAGCCAAGTTCTCCTCCTCTCACGCCAGTGTGAGAGTCCAGATTGTTTCATTGTTTTCTCTGTGTCATGAACAGTTTCTCCAAATTCGCTATGCCTTCTAATTTTCTTGTCAGTTTCTTCCTGATTCCAGTAATCTACTTCTACTTTTCTCTTCACATGGTTGTTATTTTCCAGTGTCTGGATCCCAGACCTTAGAGAGGCTAACCTCTGCTGCTGGTCACCACTCCACTGTTTTCTCTATCACATGATATCTTTACCCAGTAAATAATTAGGAAAAACTTTTTTAAAAATACCAGGACCACAATTCATGAAAAATTTGTAATCTGAACGTTATTTCACATGCTAATAACTAGAATGGTTCTAAACAAAATCTGGGCCTACCAATGACATCAGAAAAAATACAATTTAAAACTTTTAAGAATAGATTTTATGAATTATACTGGCCTCTTTTTAGTTATAGAAAGTGTTGTTTCTCTTTATGCCCAGCTAACTAAATTTAAGTAGTGATATTTACTACTTCTGTTATGTAAAATTCCTATGAAACTTCTGAAATATCGTAGGTAGCAAGTTCATTAGTACTTTGACAACTACTTCAGGCATTTTAAATGGTGCCTGAAAACAGACAGCTCTCTGCAGGCATCACTTTCATCACAGATACCAAAAGCTAGAAATACAATTTTCTAACTGTCATTAAGTCTGTTAGAAGTAAATATTTTGTACCCTGTTAACTGAAAAGACAAAAAAAGTGATATAGACTACAGAAGAAGGGTACAAAATTTGTGTGTTCAAAAACCAATGAGAAAATGGATTAGATTAGTAGTTCTTAAAAGGGGTGATTTTGACACCCAGGAAATATATGAAAATGTCTGAGGACATTTCTTGTCACAGCTGTGACAGCTATTGGAATCTAATGGGCGAAGGGCAGAAAATTTGTTAACCATCCTACACTAAACAGGGCACCCCCTTCCCCAAATGTCAATGTATAAAAGTTGAGAAATACAAGTTCTGCTTGGCTCAGGACTCTTAAGAAAAAAATCCATCTGATTATTTAATTAGCTCTAGGTGGCATGATCAGGGTGCCTCAAAGATGCATGAAGTATTTCATGTCATTAGACTTTTGAAATGTTAGAAGTAGGTCAGGAACCCAATGTACTAAACAATGGAATAGAGTTAGTCCCAACTTTTTAAAATTGGGGCAAGTCTCAACCATTGGGAAATTCTAGTTTAGATATTTAACTTCTTTGAAAAAGAACTCCTAAATTTAGAAGAAAGTTTCTCAAATAGTTGTATAAAGAGGAAATAAAAATGGAAAAATAATCCATTCTTTGCACTGAAATTCCATAAAGACCAAAACAGAAAATCTATATTTATGTATGAATCAAATAAAATTTATTATCATTATTTTTTGACACTAATTTTTCTGAATGTTATTTTCTTATTTTTATTTGTGTAGGATTTGCATTTTCAAAGATTTAAGTGTTATAATTTGTTACATTTTTTCCATGTATTATAATGAAATTTTCTATTCATTAATTTAAAAAATTAGGAGTGCTTGAATATAAAATTCCAAAGAACATTTGCAATACAAACTGCCTTCCAGAAACTCTCTTTATGAATCAGAATGATAAGATTTATCCAAGTATTGTGTTGTAATATTTTTCTTCATTCCAATACCAGTTTAGACTTTAAAGAATTAGCTAGGATGAACAAGAAGAAATTTTGGAGTCTCTTTTGATCTCCTACTAACCCTGGTAAAAATGGAAAGCAAACTTATCTGGTTGGGAAAAAGAGACCTATGCATATATATGTAGATTAAATTTTAAAAATTTGTCTGTTACTTGATTATGCACTGAATAAGATATTTTTGGGCACTGTGCTATGAGGAAGAGAGGTAAATTGTATGTTTTCTTACTTTTTAGCTAAAAATGAAACCTTGGCATTACCTGTGGAATCTAAAACACCAGAAATTGAAAAAAGCACAACACAGCACATAACAGGTAATTAGATCCTTATGTGGACATTGAGAAAAGAAGCAACACATTTTTCCAAACCGTGAATGATCTACAAACTTTATTTTTCAGTGAAAAGCCAGTAGAAAATTCATTTTGATCATAAGTGCAAGGCAATAAAAGATTCTAGTTTTTAATGTTTGAGAAAAGAACAGATAAAAGCTGAACTATTAGATCACATAACTACCCTGAATTTTTTCAATCTATAAAATTGCTAAAACCTGAGATATTGGTGATATTTTCTTGGTACTAAATTTTTGGACTTGTAACTGGTCCAGAGAATATAAGATGGATGGGGTAATAAAATAGCTTGAAGAAACAGATCGAAGTACAATTTTTCTGACTGAGCAGAGGGGTGTGGTACTGCCTAAGGAACAGAAATGGACCTTCATCCTCGCCTTCATAGCACAGAGGCAGAAGGTACTCAAGCTACCAAAACAACCCATTTGGATAAAATGCCTAGGTAATTTTCTGATTTCAATGTAATTTGTCAATACCAAGAAAAGCATAGGCATGACCCAGTAGTTGACTCCAAGTCTTCTTGTGCTTCAAAAGTTCTACCCATTTCTCCAAGTTACATTTTCTCCTCTTGGCATAATATCTGATGAGAGTCTACAGATTTTTTTAATTCTTTGCCAATCCCTCCTCAGAGTTTTCCACTTCAGAAATTCATAGGCAATCACTGCAACTTATTCAGTGTTGTGTTTATTTCATACCTTTACCCTGCAAAATTCTAGGATTTTAAAGTACACGATTTTTTCCGGATTTCAGTAACTGTAGTTCATATTTCTCCAAAATCAGTTACCTGACGTGTTAAATTGCCTTTCACCTAGCAGTTGGAACAAATTTGCAACTGAGTATTTAAACACTGATCATAATTTTAACCCAGTTCCCAACACTGCAGGGAGAGTGAAGTTTGAGAAATAAATCTGATAGTGTTATAGCTCTCATTAAACCTTTTAACCCTGGTTTATTCTTTTATTTGCCCATTCATTCAATTGTTTAATAACCTATTGTCATATATGTATGTGTCAGAGGCATTGCATTAAGCCTTGGAGATAAAGAAAAGATAAATTTAAAAATTTGATCTAATAAGTATTTTAATAGATGTCAGTTTGGTGTAGTTTCTGTGCACAACATAGTAAGTGGACCAAACCCAGAAAGGGTATATTGTGGAGGAAAGTCAACTCAGGGATTCGGGGCAAGCTGGGGAGTCCTTCACATTAGGGACTTGAGAAAAAAGGTCCTATATACATATCAGATACTAATCCCAAAGGCCAACAAAAGATGTCTTATGATCTTTAGTTGCTTCATCATCTTATCTTAATTGTAAAGTTCTCTCTTTTTTACCTTTCAGTGACTGCTGAAACAGTTCCAAGAACCACTAAACCCACTGTGTCTAGTACATTAGACATTTCTGAAACAACACTGGGTAATTCTAACAACTTTCCTTTTCTTAAAAATCAAAACAAAACAGTAATACAGTGACCTCAAGATGTTAGCCTACCATTTCCTCCTTCTCCCTTCCCTTTTTTTTTCTTTCCTTCCTCTTGTCCTCCTCGCCCTTTACACTACTTTCTCGCTATTCACCTTATCTCTCTTTTCTTCCTCTTTTCTGGCAGTAATAACTTTTCTATTTCTTGAAGCATTTCCACTGAAGAGTTAACAACATCGCTGGGTCTTGGGGACTAATATTCCAGGCAGACATGAATGTTAGATGACATGCCCTTTTTAATAAGTCTCTTGGGTTGAACGGACAGAATACCAACCTTTCAACCTCCAAATCTTGGAGGGGTGGGAGAGGCAGTCATGCTTTAACTGTCTGATCATTCTGCTTAAATTGGCTTTTGGAGGTCTTATGCATACTAAATGTATGAAGAATCCCCCCTCTTCATACTTTCCAGTAAGAATTTCACATCATTTGTGTTATCTGCTGTTTTACCCAAGAGTCTCTAACTTCTCTTGTTGTTTGGTCTCTTCCCCTGGAGAAAAGGAGTAGCATCTGCATTTATGATGTTGATCTTCAGAAAATACACTTTAAAATTTTAACAGCTGTGTAACTTTTCCAGGGAAAACCAGTTCTTTTCATGAAAAGCACCAACTGCTCCTTGCACATGAATCTCTGTTTTGAAGCATGCTATGCATGGTCATGGATATGCCAAGACATCAAATCCTCAGGCAAGGTGTTTCTAATTGTATTCTTTTTTATTGCAGTTCTCAGTCAAAGGACCCCAGAATCATTGCAAACTATTCTATTACCTAAGTTCGAATTGCCATGGAGCACTCTAGGTAAACATTATTAAACACTGAAGCTTTATTATCGCTTTGGAATTTTATGCATGCTTTTTGAAGGTATTGGGGTAATTCATTCAAATTCATCTTCTTACTAGAAAAAGAGAATGTGTCTTATAGAACAATAAGCTTCCCAACATTAAAGCCTTTAAGTGTGTTGAACAATCTTTATTAGGATCCTAAAGAGTCCTTCCCTATGAAAAATCTACTTGTGAATTTTGTCTTTGGTGGTCATATTTTTGTTTTATTCTTTTCATTCACAATCAGTATATCACTGAACAAATTGATATTTTTCCTGAATGTTTTTGCTCAGTTGTCTTTCTTGACAGATATTTCTGGAAACTCCTCTTTAGAATTTTTAGATTTCTTTGTGGGTATGATATCAAAAGAATGGGAATGTTTATATACAAGTCCATGTAGTTAACAAATTCTACTTTAAAAAACATTTAGGTGAATACTCAGATATATTTAATGTTTAGTTTGAATTTAAATGAAATACACTTGAGAAGACACACAAACATGGCTGAAGAAATTAAGAAACTAATTTGACAAGGATAGAAAGAAAAGTACAAATTCCTCAAACTTAGTGACTTGATTTTAAAGTTGAAAAAGAAAATTTATTTTATTATCCTGCCCTGAAACACAGAAGAAATACTACTAAGATTCATTATTCATTCACATTATTTGATATGCAGTGATTGCCTTTTGTTTTTACTGTGTTTGGAAGCTTGATGTTTTTTAAGTCATTTTTTCTGTTACTTGCACCTCAGGTCATAACTTTGTGTGTTTGATTACAGCTCCAAAAAGGCTTCCAGAGTTTCCTGAAGCAAAAACATCCTTCCCTTTTGAGAAACCTGGGGTTAGCTTGGGTAATCAAGATACCTTATATTTTGTGTTAATATAGGTGGGGGAATGGGTATGTAGTTCAGCAAGAGATTCTTGCCTAACATGGGTGGGACTCTGAGCCTTATTCCCAGCATGTGAATAGTAATTGCTCAATTCAGTAGGACACATTTACTGGGGTCCTGTCTCTGAAAAATTCAAGGAACTGGCGAGTTCAGTTAACTCAGGTAAACAGGTAGTTGATTTAGTTTTAAAAAGAAAGAAAAGCCTTTTTTGATTGGATGTATTATAATTTCAGTAAAAATTGTCAGTCTATAAATTCCACATAATCCAGTTGACTTGTATTCTGTCCTTAAACTGTTGAGAACAGGACACAAACTCTGTTCTCACCATTGTCACTAGTCAGATCTTCTCTGCTGGTGCATATCAATTATCTGCTCAGTCTTTGATTACTTTTGATAGAATGCATATGAGCTTTACATTTCAGTCTTTTGGTAGCCACTTACATCATACCAGGAAGCTACTTCTGTCTTTTTCTCCTCTTAAATACTCATCAAATTCTACTTTTTTCCAATATAGTAACAAGTGAAAAGTCATGGATGGCACCTACAGCTAAAACATCAGGAGATTCCAAAGTTGTGAAGCCTCAAACTGGTAATTGTATTCTTTTTTTTTTTTTTTTTGAAGATTGTAAAAGGAATATTAACTTTTCTAGTTTTTATTTTTATAGGTTCCTTAACTGGGAAATAAAAAACTTATAGTATGTTCATAATACTTAGCTGAGTCTTATTTTTTCCAATCCATAAGTAAAATGGTTTTGCCTTTGTTTTAAAAATATATGTTTTGCCTTCTGGATATATTCTTAGAAGTCTGGCTAAAATAAACTATGAATTGGCTTACAGATTTACTAGAGATCTTTTTTAGTGACATGAGAGTGGTAACAAAATAAGAAGTACCATTCTGGTTCTGATTTAACAGTATATGCTTGATATTTGAGATTCAGCAGAAGAATGCCACAGCCAACCTGTGAGTGCCAGGTAATTCCTGGATCCCAGGGGCTGCTCTTATCTGGATCAACCATTAAACATGATTTATCATCGTAAAATTTGTTTTTCTTTGACATTTTCAGGATGTGTTTGCCATGTTACATTCTGTATCAAAAAAAATCAAAATCGGTGTTCTCCAAAAGATTTCTGTATTAACTTTTTATACAAAAGACCATTTGAAAACTCTAACTTGCATACTGATTATCAAATTCCCACATCATTTCAATAGTTTTTGGCAGTAGAGGAACAGGCTATTTAAAGTTTGGAATATCCCAGGAAATCTGAGATGTGTAATCATTGAATATATTCTTCCCTGCTTTCAGAGTGCTTGCCCTACTCTTTCATTAGTACTGTTTTGCAGTGTCATTACTTAGAATTGCATTTTGTATAAACCATCTATAAAGTATGTTTAAATAGGGTTGATTGCTTTTGATTTCCTTGGCAAATCTAATTTTCCATAAAGTATATAAGGCAAATCATAAAAATATGCGATATTCCTACATACCAGAATGTAAAATTATCTATAAATTTTTATTTAAAAGGATGTTAGCCAGATTTGAGAAATATTTAAGTAGTTGTGACAATTATTCAGGAAAAAGCCCATCTTTCTGATAATGCAAGAAAAGTGGTTCTATTGGAAAGTTGCTGGCTCACTACAATCTCTGTGTTGCTATAGCAGTTCTAGGAAAGCTCTTAATATCTTCCATGCCTAGATGAATTGTCCATATGTTGGATCATTTCCCAAATGAAATAATAAAATTTGTATTTGTATGACCATTTTCTTCTGAGAGATTCAGAGATTTATGAATACATCATCATACTGATCCTTCCAAAGTTATTTTATGACAGTTATTTTCTTTTAATGAGATACATGAGGAACTTACATCTGAATGGGTGGAGGAACAAAGGATAGACTCATTCATTTCTTTCCTAACCTTCTCTACAACAATACACTCCAAGTTAAAAGTAAAACAATGTCATATATTTTGCTTTGGAGTTTGGAGAACAACTTTCAAAATAGAATTAAATGTTCTTCTTGAGGTGGCGTGCTTACAGGTAGATAAGAAACATCAAATGATCTTTAAAAAGCCAACTAGTCCTTGACACTTATTCTCATCATAAATTTGATTCTTAATCTGTAAATTGTGAGCCAGGCGTTGTGGCGCACACCTTTAATCCCAGCACTCGGGAGGCTGAGGTAGGAGGAGCGTTGTGAGTTCGAGACCGGCTTGGGCTACAACGTGAGCGCAAGGCCGGCCTGAGCTACACAGTGCGACTGTACCTCAAAAAACCAAAAACCAGGGCCGGGAGTTTGGCTCAGTGACTTAAGTGCCTGTCTGACAGGCTCGAGGTTGTGAGTTCAATCCCTGGTGCCAAAAAAAAAAAAAAAAAAAAAAAAAAAGAAGAAGAAAAAAATCTGTAAGTTGTGGATTGAGACAGAGCTGGGTTAATAATTATCAGAACTTCAGTTTATCCATCTATAAAAGGAAATACTATACAAAATTTTCATCAGGTTATCTATTAGAAATTATGTATAAGCTGGGCGTGGTGGTGCACGTCTTTAATACCAGCACTCAGGAGGCTGAGGTAGGAGGAGCGTTGTGAGTTCGTGGCCGGCTTGGGCTACAACCTGAGCGCATGGCTGGCCTGAACCACATAGTGCAACCCTATCTCAAAAAACTAGGGCCGGGAGTTTGGCTCAGTGGCTTAAGTGCCTGTCTGCCAGGTGTGAGGTTGTGAGCTTGATCCCCGATGCCATAAAAAAAAAAAAGAAAGAAATTATGTATAAATCATTTCATGTGATGCATAGCACACAAAGGATGCCCCAATATTTCCTTAGTAGCATTAACTCTTTCATTGACTGCCTCTTCTTCCCTAAAATGTCCTGAATTCCTGCATACAATCATTACAATAAAAACAGTAATTACTTTATTAAATTATTTAATAAAAGGAGAAGAGAGAAAATTTACTCCAATCTCAAATATATATGACCATACCAAATGATCCATAGGTCTTCATTTTGGTTGTGTAAAAACTTTTAAGAAGACTAGAAGAGACGTGCAGTATTGCAGAGGTCCTGTAATCCTTGGAAATAGCCTGATGTCCTAAAGAGTAATGACAGACATGTTAAATAGTATCAGAGAGCCTCTCTGTTTAGTTACAGTGGCAGCCTGAATTACTCAGTAGAGTAAGGTGAGGACCTGCACAGGCTCAGTGCATAAAATAATGCCACAGTCTACTTGTGTTTTCCATGGGCACCAGGGTGGTAGAAGCAGCATACACATAAGGCATTTAGCATCCCACAGGCTGAGGTGTGTCTATGATTTCTAAAGACCTTATATGACTTAGGCAGCTAGATGGAATGGAAATGAGCTTCTTGTTTCTGCCTTGATAATGCCTTCGGTGTTAAGCTTCCTTAATGTACTTAACCATTTCCTCAAAAGACTATTATTTGTTTTCCATTTCAAATGAAGGAAATATTCACAAACCCAAAATGACTCAGTGTATTTGTTTTCATCCTTAGGAAACGCTTTTGACTATTTTCCCTCCAAAGTACCCAGACAAACTGAATTTTTATCCCAGTTTACCAAGGCTTATTACTAATACTACCTCTTCCTGAGTAAAATTATTTTCCCTTGCAGCATAAATTGTTATCTTTTAGAGCTTTCCTTTGTCGAAGTATCAAACTGGTGGATGGTCAGTTTCAGTCTTTTCATTAAAATCCACTTTGGGAGCTTCTTTAGGATGTCAGTCCTAATTATTTGCAGTATTAAATTCTTTTAGTACTTGGTAGAACTTTTATTAACTTGAAACAAGCACTAAGATGTATAAATTAAAGATTTAAAAGCTGAAGCGATCAGCAAGGGGGTAGTATATTAGAAAGTTTTGGCCACAGGTGATTTGCTCAGAGCAATTGAAAAGAGGGAAACTGTATTTATGCCTCACCGCCTACACTGTGAGGTGTTGATTAGCCCAGATCTGGCCCACCCAACTGGCTTAATCCTTAGAGAGGAAAGAGTAAGAATGAGTACTGGTGTTGAAGCTTTGAGAGCAGGAAAATAACATTCAGGCATAGCAAATGGTTTATATGTTCTCCATGCCCTTTTAAGAGATTTACAGCATCAGTCTTTGATTTTATTTCATAAACATTTTCTTGCAAGCATTGCTCTCTCAAATTTCAAGCCAAACAGAAAGACGTTTTGTTTTCCCATTAACTGAAGAAAGTATTATTCATGTATTTAAATAGTGCTGAGAATTATATGTTTGGTGGTGTGTTTTTCTCTTTTAGTTGTTTATTTTGCTTTTACATTACTTCTTCAAATTTTTGGAATCCCATTTCCATGGTAGTGTACACATACAGCAACTATTTGTGTAGTAGAAGGACGGACTTGTGTGCACACATTTGGATATTATAAAATAATCAAAGGACATATTCATTCTCCAAGCAAGTCATTTATCTTTTTAAAGAAAATCTTTGACATAGTTACTGATACTTAGGGAATTTGAATAGAATTACCAATTTTCAATTATTGAAATGCTTTGTATGCCATCACATACTTCAAGGGCAATATCAGAGCATTTTCACTGTGGGATTTGAACTTTAATTAGTTTTCAAAGTGAAAACAGACAACTAACAAAGCATAATTAACAAATATGATTTTAGATTTTAGGAAGTTATGGAGCAAGTACAGGTTCTCTATTTTTTCTGAAAACTCTGACAGTAAAGTTTTGTTGTTATTTTAAATCATTTTTGTTTCTTGAAATAAATTAATAATGCTTTTTATAACCTTTGAATTTAACTGCCCATTTTAAGTGTTTTGTTTGGTCCCATGTTTTGTAAATTCACTTGTTACTCTTAGATACTTACCAAGCATAGACTGGAAGTAGTGTTTTAGAAGCCAGGCCTAGCCATTTCATGAAATTTATTCTTGAATAGATGTGTATATACTGTGTTTTGTAAAGAAATCAAAAGTTGTTGATTTTTTTAGAACGTTTCAGAGACTTCCATTTCAACACCACCTTGTCATCTGGCAAGTATAACTTTGAAGTCAAAGATTTTGTTTAACTCAGGAATAAGGTGAGGCAGTGTGCTTCTCAAAACTGTCCAAGCAATATCAAATGGAGAGACTGGTATTTGTGTGATTTTTGCACTCTTTTTCTTTTCTTTATCACTCAATTCTCAGGAACTATAGTAATAGAAATATCAGGACTAAGTTTGGTGACAGATACGTTTTTAGTATGTTTGAGAAAATGTTTGGAAGTAAGCGTTCCTGACAATTGGAAACGTCCAGACATGAACTGTAACGGCTGGAGGAGGGCTTCTTTCCCCAGAAAATAATTTGAGGGAGGTTAACAGCCTGGCTTGGACCCTCCAGAGTGAAAGGGAATTGTAGTTGTAGAAAATAAATGAAAAGAGGGTGAGTGAATATTATCTCTTTGAACAAAAATGTAAACTATAGGAAAATTGGTTCAATGTCAGTAGATGGAAGGATGATTTGGAAGTTAGGATAAGATAAAGACAGCCATAGCATTTTTTAATGCAATAGAATGAATAAAAAAATCAAGTTATCCATAATTTCTCAGCTAAGACAAGAGTCTTAAATACAAGTCAATAAAGTTTCCTAATTTCTTTAGTAGAAGACAGAGCTGACATTGCTGGATCCATGATGTAAACTGGGCATAAAGCAAGGCTAATACCAGAAGTTGACAACAGTTTTATCTTTAAATGATTCATCATTCCTATCTGACCTTCTAAAATTATAGCCAGGATAACTTCACATTACTTTAAAGCTTTAAATTTCAACATAATAGATGTATTCTCAAAATATGTGCCCATTTTTACTCAAATATTCTGTTTTTAAAGATTATAAAGTAAGAGTCACCCTCAAAAGCTGAAATGTATTTCTTCCTCATCAATGTGTGGTACACCAAACTGTTCTCTGCGTTCCAATGTGTCAGACCATCTAATATTACCTTTCTTAAAGTTTCAGCTAGCAGTGGTTTTGAGTCATTAAGTTGTCATTGAATTACAAGCAATCCCAAGAGTAAATTTTTCTGTGAACTCCCTCCTTTTTATTTCTGCACAGCCAATCTGAATGGGCAAGGAAAACAACATCTACCTCTTAACAGTTCGTGTTTTCTACCTCTCTTTACCATAGTGACAATTCACTGTACATTTAAAAAAATGTAGTACTGTTTTTTCTTCCAGGTTAAATGATTATGTGAATATTCCTGCATTAAAATGATTCAATCTTTATGTTTAAATTTATTCTGCTTTGTGCATTTCACATAGAATACATACTTGATCTTTAAATGCACCTAGGTTGTAGAAGGACTCATAGCTCCATGGAAGAATAGAAAGAAAGCGCCCTCTAAATAAAATCCCAGGTGGAATGGTGCCAAAAGAGAGTCCTGCTTAGTCCTGCTGTTCCTAGTGCTGCTGATTGGGCGGCAAATGTACTGAATTTGACAATTCCAGTGTGTGTACTCTGGCAAATTTCTCCAGTGCTGTAACCTCAACTTTATTATCTAGAAAATAGACTTAACACCCCATTACCTATAAAGTAAAGGCAATGCCTACCTCCCCTCTTTTTCAGAGATATCAATAAGGTTAAGTATGAGAATATGAGGTCTACATGCAAGATATTAAGAGGATAATTTTTGCTAACTGCTGTTTCCTTCTTTAGAAGTCTCTTCCGAAGCTGCCACGTGACTGTTTATGTTTATACTAGTTGAAGCTCTTTGAATTAGAGCTGGCGTCACTTCACTATAAATATGTAGCACTGTGTTCATACCACCCTGAATGCCACTGCCAATCCTTGCTACATAAAATCCTGCAACTCAGAACAAGAAAAACCAAAAGCTATTATGGCATTGCAATGTTTGCTAAAGCAATAGTGACAAGACCAGCAGCCAAACGCCCAAACTGACTGACACCTTAATGAGACTGTTCTTCATCCATCATCAAAATGTGCCGTGAAGTCTTTCAAAATTAATCAAAATTAACATTTTATATTTTATTTATTTTTTAAAGCAGCATATGATGTTTTCTCAAGCCCTTCAACTTCAGATGAGCCTGATTTATCAGAGCCTCACACAGGTATACCCAGCCTTTCAATTAAGTTTTTAAATTCCAGGTTTCCTCAAATACCTTGGTGTTTACTCCTTTTAGTTTCCACAGAATAAAAAGGTGTGCTCTCTAGAACTTCACAGTGGAGTAGTATTCATGTGTGTCAGGGAGATAAGTTCTATTCACACCTCTCTTTGAATAATTATTTCATTACATTCATCAGTAAATAAGCTCTGTCACATAAGGGAGATGCAGATAGTTTGGGTTGCCACTAGAGGAAAGTAATATTATGTGCTATCACTGTTTTGTTTAGAATAATTCTCAAAAAATTTTAGAGTTTTAGGGAGTTTTCTATGGAGCAGTGAGTCATAAGTGGGGTTATTTTGAACTTGTTTCCCTCACCAGCGACATTTGGCAATGTCCAGAGTCACATCTGGTTGTCATAATTTGGGGGAAGTACCACTGATGTTGCCAGACCCCTGCAGTGGAGAGGGCAGCTTCCCCAAAGAATTATTCAGCTGTAATTGTCAGTCATGTTCAGATGAGAAATCGTGCTCTAGAGCATCAATCCATTCATTGTCTATCATTGGCATTTATTTATAGATCAATTTACAGTGAGTTTGACTTAATTCAGCAATTCCTTTTAGCAAGTGTTTCTTAAGCATTTAAAAACTAGGTACTGATAAACTAGGAGTTTCAATGTAAGACTGATTTCTGTCATATGTAAATATGAGTCTCATTTTTATATGCATAACCTCGACTCAGTGCTATTTGTGTCATGATAAACAAAAATAGATAATTTTGAACAGTAGAGGATAAGAAAAAATTAAATGAAATGCTTATAATGAGTTAAGGTAATTGTGAAAAATGAGAAAAACTAGGAAAATCAGCCTTTAAAAAGTTGAATGTATGAAACACTAGCGTGTTTTCTGTATTTGAAGTATGCATGTTTTTAAAAGTGAGCTCATCTTCAACTCCTAATGAATCACTGATTTAAGAGTGTTGGTCAGCAATTCCTCAAGTGTTCTTGATGTTTTTCCTCACACAAGACATAATTACTCATGAATTCGTATTTTATTCCTGGGGCCTCCTTTATAAATGTTGACATTTATTCCAACAGCAACAAGTGATCCTATTCTGGATTCTGTCCCGCCTAAAACTTCTAGAACTCTTGAACAGCCAAGGGCAACACTGGGTAATGTTTCTAACAGAAAAATTGTGCTTTGTTTTCCATCAAACAGAAATGTATAATCCATGTGACTGACTTTTTTCTGAATGACCATTTCATCCCATTACATCTAATCCTTCACATGCGTTCTGTTCCTGAGTACATATGTGTATTCATCTCTCCGCAGGCATCTTTTATATTGCATTTTGTGCATTAACAAGTGCATACATGTGTTTCTTTCTCTCACTGAACTATAATAGATGGTATTTTTCTCATCCTTAAACTTGTGAAAAGGTTTGAAAACTGCATGAACATCTTCGTCATTCACACTATGTCACTTCATGCGTTTGTGGCCTGCATTACCTAATGTCCATGTGTTGAGTCTGCCTGGAGTCAGCTACTGAACAGAGATCATTGTAGCTTTTTCTCCATTTTAAACTTTAACTTTATCCCCCAGCTTTCAAGGCAAATACTTTTTCCATCCCTAATCATGCATTTGTAGCATTTGCATTATATCATCTAAAAGCATGTTAAAATACTTGAAACATCTCATTTTAACTGGTATTACCTGGTGGGCTGGGGTGTTTGTGCTTTCAGCTCCAAGTGAAGCACCATTTACTCCTCAAAAGGTGGAAACTTTTGCCAGTCCTGCAATGAAACCTACAACACATGGTAACTAATGACATTTGTATAGTTTTGTGCTTTGAAAGAACAGGTAAAGTGACAAAAACAGTGAGTCATGTTGTCTTTTTCAGAATATTTTTAATATTAAACATTTCCCCTTATCTACCAAGACACTCTTCAAAGAACTGAGTCTGCTTAGCCCTGAGATAATCCTTAAAGAATTTCTATAATCTTGATGTCTATGTATTATGGTTTATATATTTTGAAGAATAATTCTTTTCCATATTTCTTTCAACTTTGTCAACCAGAAAATAGCAGAATTATAAATGATAATTATCTTGAAATGTATTCCCTTTGACTGAACACATTTTGATATGACTTGATCAGTTTTTCACCCAAAATAGTCTAAGTATTAATTGTACCAAGTAAACTCAGCAACCTCAAACATGATGAAGGAAGATTTATAAAAGAGAGGCAACACAATTTGTATTTTATAACACAAAATTATTTGAGGAATAGGGTTTGTTAACTTCTGGACTTTCCAAAGTATCTTATTTCATGCTGTACCCCTGCTGGTTAATGTTAGCCTTTTGACTTCTTCATTTTACCTTGTGTTCGGAAATACTTGACAGGTGCTTCTTATGTAGTATGTTTAATGTGTGAACAATGTATCTTAAGGTCTCATGTAGAAACTGAATTCTCAATCAGCATTTATGTTTTATATACTTCATATAAAGCACAGTGTTGGAAATTCTGAGAGAACAAAGGAAAATAAAATAGCTCTTACTCTCAAGAAGTTTATAAGTTTACAGGCAAAATCTGATTGACCCCTGAAAAGTGTCATCTACAAAGATGTATTAAATCTTCTTCTTTCAGCTCCCCAGCAAACTACATCTATCCCTTCCACACCTAAACGGCGCCCCAGACCCAAAACTCCAAGAACCAAACCTGGTAAATAAATGCCTTTTTAATTTTTCAGGATATTTATTTCTAAGTAGATCATGTTTATCTCCTTATTGTAAAAACTAAGTTACATGATTCTAGAGAACATTTTGAAAAAATTTTTAATTAAGTAATAATTAGGTAATAATAAAAAATAAAACTCAAATGTCAACAATAAGATTTTACTGAAAATCATCCTATATTTTTGCCTATGAACTTTTTATTAAACCTAGTAGCAAATTCTTTTGCTGGAGGATTTTTACATGAGATATAGAACATCGCCTTTTTCGTGTGCATCTACACTTAAGTGTCTGATACACTGATGGTTCTTATTTTTTTGTTGCCTACTATGTTTTAAATTTTGCACTAGGGCAATGTCTAAGATGGGGAGGATCTTATTCCAGCTTTGAAGTTATTTGTAATCTTAAAATAGCACATAACAATGAGACTGCAACATAATATTACAAAACTTTGGAATCGATAATATTGTGTAGACCCTCCAAGAGAGAAAGAGCTGACAATATAGGCCTGAAAATATACGTAGGATTTGTATGAAGGAAAAGGACAGGGCAACAATATAAATCACAGTGTTTGTGTGGTTCAAATAGTATATCAGTGAGGAAGTAATATTCTTTATTGTCAGATAATATATGCAGAATCATGCTCGACAAACTGGATTTGGCTTATTCCTTTTATATTTGTAATATAAGAACAGTTTTATATGTTACGAGAACTTAAAATTATTTTCCAATATTTTTACTCAGTTTAAAGTGGGCAGAATTTTCAAAGGTTTTTTTTTTCTTCTGGAGAATATTTTTATTATCTCTAAAATAGCAGTTTTTTTTCTTTCATTGCCAGAAAGAACCATAAGTCCTAAGACAATTATATCTAAACTTTCTAAAAGCCCTGTGCTTGCATAACTAATATTGCATAATAATGATAACTCCTTGTCAAGTGTTACTTCATTTTACCATGGAAAATTTAGTACCCCAACTTTTTTATAGTGTCTCAGTAGTGATTCTAAAGGCCCAGGGGAAACAGTACTGAGTCTCTCATAATACACCAACTCTATGTTGTAGCTAGCTGGCCCTGTCATTAATAAATCAGAGCGCAGCGTTCAGATATTGTCCTGTGCCAGCAGGACACACTGCTGGACCACTACTGCTTTGCTGTTGTCTTATTTTTCTCTCATTGCTGAGACAAAATACCTGAGACCCAAAATTAATGTGGGAAAGATGTATTTGGCTCACAGTTTGTAGAGGTCAGAATTCATAATCGAATGGCTCTAAGGCATTGTGGTGTGGCAGAGGGCCATTGCAGCAGACAAATAGTTCATGGCAGACAGAAAATAGCAAAGCAACAAGGGATGACCACAGCTTTTTCTATCCCTTATATTTTAGCCAGTCTATTTAGGGACGGGTAGCACTCACACCCCTAATCTTAGCATTGCACCATGAATCAATCTGAGCATCACACACTCTAGATCCAGTTACCTATGAAAAAGCACTGCTGCTGACTGCATGAGGCTTTGGGGGCCATCTAAAGCAAGCCATAGCACTCTTCTATCTAACCATTGTATTTGAAGCTGTGTCATTGTCACTATTTTCCACTTTTTCAAGTAAGTCCCGCAAGTTCTACTTCAGCCTTCATTTGGAAAAATGACTTTTTATTTTGGTGTTAGTGGGATATTTTTGAGCTTTAAATCATAGAATTATATCTATCATTGATATCAATTTTAAAAGATATTTCCCTCCCTGATGCTTGAAGACTTAGATGTAACTGAGAAAAATGGAATAAGAGTACAAAATAAGGAGAATAGCTCTTTTAAATTATGGGTTAAAATTGCTGTCTTTGTTCTGAATAGTTACTGTTACCATTTAGTGGCAATACCCTGTTAGGTTTAATATACTCCTGAAATATTTTCTTCAAACCAGATGAAAACTCATCAGTGTATGCTCTCTAAATGTTTCTCTGTGATTGGAACATGAGATATTTCTGAAATCTTCCAAGTGGTGTGTTCATTTAACATAGTTTAGTTTTAGGTTTTTGTGTTGGTGGTTTTAGACACTTTGAAATGCTTATATACTAACTGGATATTTTGCTTTTGTTTTTTATTCTTTTTCAAGCTGTCAGTAAAACACAGTTTTATTTCTTTGAAACCCAAAATCCTTTAATCCCAGGCATGACACACACTGTACCTGCTAAATTACCTTGCTCTTTTTGCTTATATTCTGAAAAGAAGCATTGAAAACTTATTTTTTGCAAGTCTTTGGAGCAAGAATTTCTGATTTGTATGTTAGTATTTGACACATTTTCCATGGAAAGTACAGAAAAGCACTAAGATGATCTCATCATAACCAGCCCCTTGGATATTATCACAGCATTGCTGTGAGCTGTGGTTGATCATTATGTTCATGACCATCACAGAGAAAGCATAGAAATGTAGCAATGTGAGTGATTGAGGACCCCCCTTGTCTAAGACTATAAAATAGTTTCCAGTACTAAAATTGACTGGAATTCTGATGGCACTGAGTAATAGCCTTTCAACTAGAAAGGGGAGAAATGTTTCTGTCATCTAAGAACTCTGCCTTGTTTTGGAGACGCTTCTCAGTTTGAAATCTGCATGACCAAAAAGGATTGTATGCTTCAAATGTGCCAAACTCTTTAAATGGGGCTGATTTCTGAACAGTGGCTTCTGTTTACCTATCAAGACATTTTAATGGTGCTTTAGTGAAGGAGGGGAAGCTCTTTTGCCAGTAAGGATTTCTTTCTCTATTTAACTAAGACCAGAAAATTCCCCGTGTAAGGACTGTAGAATATTCAGTGACCAAATCTCATTTTCTATTAATCCAGGACTTACACAGTGAGTTTGGATGTTGATTGACTATGAGGAGCTTTTTCACAACTCGTTGTTATTGTCATTTTATGGGAAACATAAAAATTTCTCCAAATGTTGTTTAAAGTTTATACTGATACACTGCATTATTAATTTCAGTGGTTTCTAAGATTTCTGAAAGGAAATTCATACATTCACTCATACAAATAAAGATGGGAGCATATTTCTTAACCATTCTAAGGTATTTTGAGTAGAGAGACTTCTTTTCTTTAAAATGGAAAGATTTGTTTGGAAGCCACTGTGTTTATGTTCCTTTGATTTCCAAACTTTCTAATCTGAGAATAATTCACCCTTTGTCTCTAACAGCAAGCATAACCACTTCAGAATCCATACCTAAATCTACTGCTCAAGGTGATCTTGAGTGGTCCAAGGCCACACAGAGTAGTGACTGGATCTCTGTAAACCATTGCTTGGGTTCTAGCTTTTTAAGTTTTATTTTGCTTGTTTTTATTTTATGTAAGACTCCTTTTGTAGCTCTGTGGAAGGTTTCTGGCCAAGGTTCATGAGAACACATAACCACCAAAAGTTTTTTGATTTGAAAAATTCACTGCCTTTTCCCAGACCTCTCTTCACACTTTTATTTTTCCATTGCACATTTCATTCAACTTTCTTTTCTTTAGGTTTGCTTGGTGGTTAAGTCAGCACGTGAAAAACCACATTGGTTTGGGCATGTTTTATAAGCCCAGTCTTGTACATTTTCCAGAAAACACAGCCACCCATCATCATACCCTAATTTAACTACTTCATGCCACAAGAAGTGTTTCCTTTATTGAGTAATCTTTAAGATGGTAATAACATTTGGTTTTTCAAATATTTACTGGACCAAAAACTGAAAAATTCCTAATTTCAGCTGCTTGTTTTACATAGCTTCTTACCTGGTGGATAGGATTGTAAAGTGTTGTTATACTTGTCACAAATCAAACAGTATGTTATATTTGTTTTATACTGGTTTAATCATTATAGGTCACTCTCAGCTTTGTTATGCATAACTTTATAACTTTATTCCTAACATTTTAATACTATTGAATATAATAAGTCTTGTTACGATATGTACTTGTTCTGTGAAGTCCCATAAACTTGATCAGGAACTTAAAAGATGCTGCAAGTAAAAAATTTTACTTACTTTGCCCACTTTTAGATGGAAATTTTATAGAAATGAAAACTTTAGTTTCAAGAGAATTTCTTTGTTAGTTGCTATTTTCAGACATGAATACTTTCTTGGTATTTATTTCTGGTGTTTATTCCCCCTCTTTTCCTATGGAATATGAGATGCCCAGATTCTCATTCCTTATCTGTCTCCCTCTGTCTTATACATAAAAATTCACACACAGAGAATTTTTACTTCCATGTCTACCTTAATATAATATATCACTGTACTTTGCCATCCTCCTATTATAATCTATTTCTGGACAAGCTTTTAAGAAATCACCATTGTATGTGTGCACACAGAATTGTATTCTGTTTCAATTACTGCCGTTTAGCTTTCATATCTTATTCTTCTATATTCTCACACAATTTTTCTTGGACACAGACATGCTAGCAAATGATGTTCTTTTTAGGAAGAGCCTTGCTTTCAGATTAAATGAAAGATCTCTGCATTATTTGTCCTTGTAATTTCTCTTTCTGTTGCTTCATTGTCATGAAGGTTCTGTGTCAAAACTATTGTTGCTATAATTTCTCTTTAATTTGCTATTTTCTTCTCCCAAACCTACCACTCTCCGTAGTCCAGAAATATCAGAGATGACTCCTAATAAAGGTACTATCTTAAAGGTATAAGTCACAGAATGATTTAAATTCTTTTAAGATGGTCAGTAAGTTCTATATGAATTTCTGTAAGAAAAAAGGAATCTCTTTTTTCTATTTAAAAAATAGAATTCCTTCTGAATTTTCTTCTTGAAAGACTGTAGCTCTTTTTATTCTGTGGCATAATAAGAAAACTATTGAAGTGAACTCATTCTTTTTCAAAAACCAAATGGATATTAAAACCAAATCACATTTTATTCCACATAAAGTATAATTTACTTGCTAGTTCAAATGAAAACTGGAGTGTTTATCTATCAGAATATTTAAATAATGTTATTCAACCTAGTCAACATTTCCTAACACCTGAGATTGCTTTTGAATACCTATTGATTTACTAAACAAAATGAAGTAAATTTTATATATGAATTAACTTATTTACTGGCAATACATACACAACATGGAGTAAAACAAATACTTATGGGCCCTATTGATTGATGAATTTAACTAATTTCTCTCCCTGTGTGTGTGTGTGTGTGTGTGTCTGCATGTGTGTGACAGAATGTTAGCTCCAGCATGTGGGAGATCATTCAAAACTAACATAGTCATGGGAACAAGCCTGGATGGGGCAATGCCTCTTTTTCTTGGTGAATCTGACTCCTCTGCAAGAAGCAAAATGGCAGATGACAGGAAATTCAAAACATCTTCAGAAAGACGCCCTTTGAATTTCCTTTAAATTCAGACACAATGCACAGCTATTGGAACATTGGGTAGTGAGGGCCACAACTAAAGATCAACAACAAATATGAGAACTCTCAGCTCTTTTATTGTGTTTCATGGAAAGAATGTGGGATGAGCAAATGTCACTGTCATAAGCTGGAAGAACCTGATCATTCACCAAGGAGGGAACACTTGTTGTGGTAAAGAACGGTTCATTTCTACCTTAGATGTGCTCTTCAGCCCCGCTTTTGATATTACCTGCTTTTATTGCAGCCCCAGAACCTCAGACTTTACCACCACCACAGTCAACAAAAGGTAATGAAACTTTCTTTAATTAGATGTAAAAGGATGATCTTTTTTTAAATTACCGTCTGTTCTTGACTTTGTCCTTAGCTTTGGCTTGTTTTTAAAATGTTTCTTAATTGTTCTTCAGATGTTTTTTCAGCTACTTTTGCCAGAGTATCTATTTTGTGACCATGCTTTTCTGAACAAAGGCTCTGAGACAGACACGGGTGAAAGTCATACTACTCTTGATTGATACCTTCTTTATTGTCCTGCCTTATATTTGAGGAATTTGTCCTTGGCTTGTTTTAAGCTGATGATTTCCAGTGGAGTCTCCTAAGTTCCTTAGGGAATATTTGCACTTTTTACTTTGGGAGTTGTTTTTCCTAAGTTTTCAAAATTCTAACATTTGCAGGCTTTCTTGGAAAGCACTATGGTCTTTCCAGATATAAATACCCTCATGTGTCATTAAGAAAGTCATTCAAAGTGAAATGCATGCATACACACACTCACACGCACACGCACACATTGGATCTTTATAGCTCTTTATTTTTTTCAAAAGAGCAAAATAAATGTATTCTGGTGCCATCTTAGTCAATTACCCAGATTTTCCTTTAATATGAACTGGTTATTTTGTTACATTCACATCTTCCAAATGAGAATCATGCCTGGCTTTTTTTTTTTTTTCCATTTCTCTTTCCAAACTGAACTGACTGGCTACATTCTTATTCACTTTGTCTAAAAGCACAGGAGTCAACTTAAATAGAAAAGTACTTCTAATATAAATAAAAGGACACCTTTATATTTGCTCAATCTAATGATTAAAAATTAAGTGTATTTTATATTTTTATTTCTTCTTAATGATTGTTTATGGATTTTTAGGACCCAGAATACTGGGAACTAAACCTTTAATGACATTAGGTTATATAGTTATTGAGTGGGTGACCTTTATTTCCTTCATCCTAACTGTTGATGTCTTTATTGTCAGGGTCACATTCATGGATTTATTCATTAGTATCTACTGACGTTTATGAGCTCTGTTCTTATTTCTGGAAAAAATTCTAAATGCTGTACATGTAGTTTATAAATCCACCTCATTTTTAAATTTTGTCCCTTAAAGGAACTTCTGAATTCAAAGCTGTTTGCATATATTACTGATTTGTGCCTTTTTAAAATATGAACTGAAAAATTTCTTTTAAATAATAAGCCAAATAATTTTTATCACTAATAGCTTCTCCTCTAATGCTTGTCTTCAGCATACATCTTCAAAATTTTATGTGACTGTCTCCTCTAAATTGTACAGAATGTTTCTGAGGTTTCCCATCTCAAGTGGAAGAATAGGGAGGTCTCTTGGACAGTTTACAAATGTTAGGGAAAAAAATTCAATAACCTAACTGGGTAAATAATGTTTAAAAAAAACTTGCAAAACAGAAGGATGTGTCCATAATAAATCAAAGGGCTTAAGTAATCTTCTAAAATACAGATAATATTTATTGTCAAATTGTAGAGCCAGCCTTCCTGTATTAACTAGTAATTTTCTTTCTTCAGCTCCACCAAAGACCAGACGACCAGGTCGTCGCCCCCGCCCTAAAACTACACGTAGCCCAGAAGTACCCAAGTCTAAACCTGGTAAATATGGTGTTCAGGGTTCCAACTAATACAGAAAGTGGAAAATGGTAGCTTTTAATTCAGTAGCTACTGGCTACCAGAGCAGTTGGTCAATAGGAACCAATAATACTCAATTTTTACATTTGAACATCTATACTTCTTTTGTAGATACATATTATACATAGTATATTTCATAAAGCATTGTATTTCATTTGTAGTTATTAAGTGCACACAGTAGGAAGCCCCCCTACTAAATGATTTTTTAAAATAAGGCATTTTAAAATCCTGCATTTGATATATATTCATGGGGGACAAGATATGAGAAAGTAAGTGAGAGAAATGGAGTAAATGGGAAAATTTTTAAAGGGAAATTATATTCAGAAAAAAAGTACTTGAATGAGGCTAAACATCCTAGCTTGAGGCATGATGTTTTCTTCCTTTTGATGCCACTTTCTGTTATACTTGGTGAACTTGGTTTTTTGCTTCTATAGCTGTGGAACCAGTCACAGTATACCCGGAGCCCCTGGTTTCCAGACTCGGTAATTCTACCCCCTTTAAGTGTTTTCACAGGTTGTCACCTTTGCTTTTTCCACCTCCACCCCAGGCATGACTGCATTTCTACCATCTATCACAATTTCACCCCATGCTTCCTTCCCATTTTCTATCTGGGTCTAAAGAACGTGAAGATAGTAAAGTTCTGCAAGAAACCAATGTGCTTATTTCAGGAAGGTCTGTAGTCTCTGACATGACTTTCTGGTTTTTCACCGACTTCTGTCTTTCAATCACATGTGTGCTGGTATTACAAAAGCCATCAACACTTTCTCTGAGAATTCTGTGCTCATTCCAGACTGAAAAAAAAATGACATTTTTTTCCCTAATGCTATGCTGTAATTTCATTGCTTTATTCATTCAGCTTGTGAGATTCTCTAAACAGTTGCATGCATAATGATTTCTTCAGTTTTTCTGTTTCTTTGCTTTTGAGCATGTTTAGATAGCTGTAGGCCATTCATGGTCTAGGGCCCAATATAAAACTAATCGTAATGTTTGAAATTTGAGGACATTAAAAGTTCCAAGATGGTTTTACTTTTTTGGTACTGATGACTATACTTCTTAGCATTTACAATCAATTTGTCACTGCTTTGCTTTGAAAAATTCCAGAAGTCAGTAGCTGTGTAACATTTTCACATGTGTAGCATCAAGTGTTTATAATTTTTCAGATTTCCTCCTAAGCAATTTTTAACATTCTATATACTGTTTTTGTATTGAAAAAGCCTATCAAGAAGAATAGAATTAACATACTTCATTGTTTTTGATATGATTTACGTAGAAAAAATACCTTATGACACTTATCAGTACTTACTCAGAGACACATTTTAAGTGTTTTTTGAGAGGAAACAAGCATTTTCCTGAAAGGAAAAATTAATGATGCATGCATACAACTAAAATGAATACTTTCCCCACCCTTCTAACACATCACAGATTAACTTTTATATGTTCATTGAATTTATACAGTGTTTTTATTTTATTTATATGTCTTTAATTTTGACAGACACAGCCAGGACCATTCTGCTAATTTTAAATACCTTTTTCTTTAGCACCTAAACCATCTAAGAGACCTAAAACTTCACACAGACCAGATGTACCCCAAATCAAGCCTGGTAATCATTACTTTCAATGCCTTGACTTATTAATAAGAGAACCATATGTAAGTGACAATAATATTCACCTTTACAGATCATTTATGGCATTAATTATAGCACCCCTTTTTCTTCAGATTCAAAACCGCCAATGCAATTACTTCCTAAGCCCCAAATCACAGCAAATCCAGATATGCCACCAACAAAATCCGGTAAACAATTTCCAATGCTTTAGCTTAACAAAATGTTTTCATTTAGAAATGTTTTTGAAATTGTTGCTATAGATGTTTATATATTATATAAACATAAAAACTCAAGTACCATGATTTTGTTCACTATCATCTCAACATAGTTGCACTAATATTTTAACTGCTAAGTATGTGAATAAATCAATGATGGGTGGGAAATCAGTGAATATTATATCTGATTGATAGTTTTCTTTTTTGTTTTGTTTTTGTTTTTGTTTTGGAGACATGGTTTCAGTCTGCATTCCAGACTAGCCTTGAATTTGGGAGATGCCCATGGGTGCTGGGATTATAGGTCTGTGGTACCATGCCCGATTCCATTTCCTTAAAGCATGCTTACATCTTATATTGTGAACTTGTAATGAGTGGAAGATTTGATTTTTCTGTAGATAAAAAATTTTTAAAAGTGGTGTTGGCAATCATTAATAGTGCATGCAGAAGGTTGACCCTGTGCTCTTCCTTAGTAGACTGACTTTCTCTAAAATACTCAATTAAATTTTAAATAGTAATCATTAACTGACTGATTTTTCACTATGTAGCAAGATATTTATATAAAAATTCTGAAAATTTCAATATTTTATTGTCAATTTTTTTCTAAATTTTCAAATGCTATAAAGTTCTAATTTAATAAGACAGCATCTCTCATAAAAATAAGCCTACCAAGAAGTCGGTTTATATCAATTTAAAATAAACCGGGTTCTGTATGCTCTAAATTAAGCATTAACAAGGATCCAAGAGTTACTGACTTGTTTGTTTTTTGTTTGTTTAAATGATGCAGTGTTTGAGACTGAGGCTCCATCCATAACCATAGGTAACAATGCTTTCTTGGTCCATAGTTCTCTGAACTTGTCCTTTTCATCTCCTTTATCATTATCTGTTTTCTTATACATGCAGTTGTCATTCAACCTCTTTTCCATTTTGCTTCCAAAAATTGCTTACTATTTTCAACAGAGGCCATTTTAACATCAAGTGAGGCATTCTTTCATCTGCTCAGTTTCTAACACCTGAATGTTACTCTTTCCTCAGTCCCCTTTAGAGACGTTCAGATTGCTTGATTCCATTTAAAAAAAACCTTAAGTGCTCTGTCTATCCATTCTTTCTAGACCAAAAATTTCGCTTGTATATGGGTACAGTTTATAGATACAGGGGGAAGCAATGCAAAAGCTGGTTGGTACTTGTCCTCCGTGTGTTTGTAAGGACCTCGTGATGACAGCACATCATTGTTTGTGTCTTGTGAAACTTCTTTCTTCCTGAGTGCCATACTATTCAAATGCAGTTGAATCTTTCCATTGATAAATTTATCTTGTGACACTACATTTCAAGCAAAAGAAGGATTGCATATTTCTGTTTGAAAGCAAATCAATTATAAATAATGTTTTTATGCTGTTATTCTGAGTTCCTCTTCTCCTCTGTATAACATTAATTCTTGAATATGGCTTAAAACAGCTTTGTGCTGTGGTGTTTAATTAGGAAAAGTCAGTCTCTGTGTAAATGCTTAAAGGATTTTTGATGGTGAGAAATTCAAATGTTATACGTGGTCTTATAGTTTCAATGAAAAAATAAATGGAGACATTAATACCAGAGTTGTATTTTTAGTAAATTTCTTATCTATGCATAATCATTCAGAATAGTATAGAAGTATAGAAATCCTGTTTATCTAGACAAAATCTTGCATTATTACCTTGCAAACCTTTTTCTTGATCATCTCCATTCCTAACTCAAGTAATTATCTCCCAATGAACATTTGAGATGAAGAAATAAATAAGAAAAAATAATAAGAAGCAACACTACATTTATTATGATGAAAAGGCGCAACTTACCTTTCATAATACTTTTTTTCAGAGTAATTTGAACAGAGAAAAATACTTTTCATGGGCCTTATAGGTATACAACATACAAATGGTATGCCTATCTTATGAGATAAATGGACACAACAGTATGGCCAATTAGTGGACATAACAAATGTTATTTTCCCAGAGTTTAGAAGTGCTTTTTCAATGTGCTAAGCTTAAGAAAGTCTGACTTTAAGATAATATTTTTCCTTAGTCTTTGTTGCTTATTGTACTACTTTTGGTCAGTTCCTACCACAGATACTGAACCTGTAATTCTGAGAACTGAGGCTCCAGTGACAACATTAGGTAATAACATTTTGTGTCTTTGAGCACCTGTATTTTCTACACACTGTATATCCTGACACTATCTTGGGGAGTTTAAGGGTGTTTTCATTCATGCAATTCTTCTCAACATATTCTCATCATTCAATTATATTTGTCATTTTAAATGTATTTATTGAAAGTGCTTAGAATTAGTTACTTGGTTATAAACCTGCATGTAGCTAGTACAGACACTCTATCTCCCATGTTATTCAGCTTTATTAATGTTTTGCAGAGCCCATGGGTCTGCTCAAGTAGTTTTCAAAGTGTTAAATCTGAAATTCAAATACAATTAGGAATGTCCTTTAAACATCAAATATAATCTTGTGGGCATCTTACTGTCTGTTGTTTTAGGACATGTGGGACATTTTTATTTTGTATTAGTGATTTCAGGAAATGAAATGTGCTTATTCTAGTAATTTTAATGGATTTATGCCAAACCAAGTAATTTCTAAATAGTCTTTGAAAAGCAGCTGATCCTATGTGGTTCTTTGATATGATCTTGACATGTCATATGTCTGAATTTCTTTGTGTCTGTGACCTTTTTTGAAAACTTGATGCTAGCAGCTAGTAATAAAGTTTGCAGAACAATAAAATGATATTACATGTTTGTTATTCTCAAAAGATATGTCAGTAGAACACAAAAATAAAAAGGTTTTACATACAGACTACCAGAAGAAAATTTCAGTCCAAAGAAACAAATTTTTCTCAAGTCTCATGAAAAAGTAGGAAAATTTTAGAAAACCTAACATCACATTTAATTCTTTCTTCAGCTTGTGGAGTCTGTAACTATAATAATCAGTTTCCTTTCTTTAGCTCAAAAAATAACACAACGAGCAAGAACTCGTCGTCCACGGCCCAAACATAAAAGCACATTAAGCCCAAAGGTACATCAGACTAAACCAGGTAAATAATATGTTCTTTCTAACCCTGTGGCATGCCATTGGGTATTGTATTGGAGTAGTAGTTTAACATGTTACCTAATCACTTACATAACCCTTTAGGGTGAAGGCCCAAGGCAGTGATGGGGAACCTTTGAAGCAAACAGCCCACTGTAGCCCAGGTGACATAGGTTCGCTGCCACTGGCCCAAAGCATATAAAGCAGCTACTTCTAGGGGCCTGTGACTTCCTCATGTTGATTTCCTCATTACCTGTGTATTTTATTTGTTATTGCGACATCCACTACAGTTTGCCTTTTCAGATAATTTATCTAGTTAGGTATCTAGTTAGCAAATTTAATCCAAATGGTCATGCATTTTTATTAAATACTACATTAACAGTAAATTATTTATTTGAGGAAGAAAGTTATTTTCGGAGACTTCATATATAGTTGTAGGCAAAAACATATTTGCATATTGATTTACCAACAGTTAAGCATATAGTTAGTGCTTAGAGAAGCAAAAATTTCATGGGCTGACATGTAATGTAGACCTAGAAATTTGAAGTGTTTGTAGATTTGTTACCAGGATGAGCAGAAATTGTAAAAACAAAAAGGAAAGTGCTATGTGTGAAAGTGACACCAGCCTACAAATTAGAAGTCTAACCTGATTGTGAGGCAGGTGACACTTGTTCTTCTCCTCCTGGGCAGGGATTCTACTTTTAGAGAGTCTAGGAGAAGGACTTTGAATTCTTGGCCTCAGTGATTGGATTTGAGTTCTTAACATGCACTGCTGTTCTTCAGTGTCAGGTCTTTCCTGTCCTAATAACAGAGAAATACACTAACAAGTTGCATGGACTAAGTGACCTCTGTATTTACCTTCTTGGATGCCTTCTTTAAACAAAGATGTTGGTCTTTTTGAAAGGTGGACTCTTAGTCATAAAGAAAAGCATCTTTTATTTTGGTTTATTCACTACTGCATCTACTTAAATATATCAGCAATTGCATTTATCTTGACCTAGGCTTTGTTTTCCAGTCTATAGTGCTATACATCACACTTTCATGTACTTTGCTTATAATTGTTAAACATAGTGCTATTAAACAGGTGCCTAAAGAGTTTTCTAAGCAGGATTTTCTATCATACTCTCAGATTATATTTTTAAAAGTAAAACCTGTAGCTAACCATGTAAAAATTCTAGGGATATTACCATGTCTTTTGAGCAAATGTCTATTGAACTCTCACGTAAAAACGTCAAAGGACTGAGGATGTAGCTCAGTGGTAGTGCACTTACCTAGCATAGATCAGGACGTGAATGCCATCTCCAGTGCCAAGAAAAGAAAAAAGAAGAAAAAGACTTTCATATTTTGCTTTTTGGCTATATAAACAATACTAGACAGCTAAACTTCATTTTCAAAAAAACTTGATGGATTTTCTCATGTGTTTAACATTTTCTTTTTTAAAATATTTTTGGTCATTTCTTACACCAGATTTTGGACCAGTTACTCCTGGACCTTCTCTCGGTAATGATTTTCTATGTCCTTCACCAAGTACTTGTTTTTAATTCATTGTCAAGCTTTCCTATGGTTCTGAATAGATTATTGTGTCATCCTTTATTGTCATCCTATTACACAATTCATCTTAAAATATTGAAGATTTTCTTTCTTTTTATAGAAATATACCTGGACTGAATTCAAGACATCTATCTGTTTCATATCCCAGTTTGAAATTGTATCATGTCAATCTGAGTCTCTAAACAGTACTATTAGAGCCAAAATCTAAATATATGTTCCCATATGTCTCTCATTCAGATTGTGAATTCCGTGCCAATACGATGTAATTTCTTTAAGCAGATTACTTTTCATATTTCAAGTTCTATATAACCACTTTGGCTTTGCTGATGTTTCAGTGAATTTTGTATACTTATTCTAGTAAATTAGCAAGTGAAAATTTTGCCTAGGCCTAGTCATCTTAAATTATAGGTGAGTACTGTAGAGTTGGTTTGAACTGTTCTCACATTATCAGAGTTTGCAACCAGCTTGTGGTTAGGAAAACTTTTAAGAAAATAATGATAGTCCCAAAGGTTTCTTAAACATAATTATATGTATAATTTTAGTCCCCGGAGAACTGTCAGTTATCAGTATTAATGTACTAAAGGAGAACGTTTTAAGCTAAATGATAAAGTTTTTTTTTTTTAACTCAAACTGTATCAAGTTTTAGAAAACTTGAAGCCATGCTATAATTATCCTAATTACATTTTATGGGGTCATCAGCACCATATTAACCCTAAATTTTCTTCCTTCAGCTCCAACAAAAAGAGCCCATCATCCCGATCCCATACCTAAAACCACGCCCCATCCAGAAGCACTTCAGACAGTACCTGGTAAATATGTGGTATCCACTTTAAAGAATCTGTATAGTCTAACCTAGTTGGGACCCTAAACTGATGCACATACGATACATTAGGACATGCCCCAGATATTTCCTAGGGGTAAAACCTGCTTGTTAGTGAAGAGAACATGAGTTCCTAAGTGCTTCATGCTTCCTTCTTGGGAAACTTCTCTACCAATGAACATGTTATTTACTTTTCATGCTATCAAATTCCCTTGGTCTTAAAAGATAAAGCTGCCCAGGGTAGTGTTGAGCCAACTTAATCATTTAAAGTCAATTATTTTTATTAAGTCTTTTCTAATTCCCCCAAACTATATGAGCCCATCTGTCAGAAATAGGAAGTATTTTTTTTTTTACCAAATAGCTTACACTACAACGGTAAATAAAAGCTGTTCTTGCATAAACAGACAGAAATATAAGGCAGCATGTTTATGTAAATGTTAAATAATTTCTTTAACAGTACAATGCTACGTGCTAGGAGCAATATATCCAGGACGATTGGGAAGCAATTAACATAGAATTTGGATAACTGGGTGAGGAAACAAAGGTTGAGAAAAAGGCAGCCTGTTGAAGGAGACTGCCCACACAGAGGGTAATTTATTGAATCTCTCCTGTTTATTGGGCCCATAGGATGAATGTTAGGGGGCTAGGAGTCTAAATTTGATCTACTGGGCTTCAGAGATTTCTACTTCTGGACAGGATCATGCTCTTTCTGTCCTTAGAACTGAACATTTCCAGCCTAATGATGACAAAAACTGAGAGGTGATTCTTCATCTTATGTTAGGTAGGGATGTATTCCCAAAGAAATTAGTCTCTTAAGGAGTGTAGCTTCAGCTTCCTTCTGGCAGTTACTATGTATGCTGGACAAATCCTAGGGTGGCCGCCAACAATTCCTTCCTTTTAGTATTAAAGCTCTTTGTAATTCATAATGCCCATTCTTTCTCTCTCTCCCCTATGATAGCTTGGCAGAGACATAATGGAGTGGCAGCCTGTTACCTTTTCCTTTTTTGTTACAGGAAAATCACAGGTTCAGCACACGTTCAAGGGGTAGACATAGGGGAGATTACACAAAGGTGTTAATTCCAGGGGCAAGAAGTATTGGTACTCACCATACTCTGTCTGTTAGACTATGTTTATCTTTAAATAGCTGAGCTTTTTATTGCATCTGTCATTGATTACTGCTCATAGCTGATTTTTTTTTGGTTTTGGCCTCCACAAAGGTGCTAGTTGTCTTTGCCACATATGTTTCTAACAATGAATCAGATTTTCATTATTATAATGAAGAATTATTATACTAGATCAAATCAAATAGTTAACCAATGATGAAATTTTAGAGTTGGCCCCAAGGAGCTGCTCTGCAGAGTCCAAAGGCTATGACTGACCATCTTCTGAATAAATGAGTATCTACCTGGTTAGAGTCTGGCAATACAGTCAAAAGAAAAAGTTCATTTACTTTCTCTTGAGTTATGAATATTAAATTAACTTTGCATCTCTTATTTTTCCTGGTAAGACTCATTTTCTGACATTCCATGCACTCACAAGGTCTCTTTGGTCTTTTATTACTTCTGATCAGTTCCCGCTACAATCACTGAACCAGTTATTCCTAGGACCAAGGCTCCAGGATCAACACTAGGTAATGACCTATGTCCATCGACATCCGCATTTCATGCCATTTCATCAGCATCATGCCCATGCTTCTTTCACTGCACAAGGCTTCCGTCATCCTGTTACTCTATTTGTACATTAAAGTAACTTTCTTTTTAGGTGATCTAAGCATGAACTTACTTTATCATCTACAATGTGATGTCTTTGAATTTGTGATGTCTGCTTCCATGTAACATTTTAATCATCACTGTCTTTGTTACCAGTTGTGTGGGGGATGGGTTGTCTATGCCTAACCTAGGCAAAGTCATCGGCACAGGCATTATGGTATAGCAGTTTATTTACAGATCCAAGTTGCTACATTTATACTATGTGCATGGTTTTGTTTTACCATTCTAGATAATGATGAAGTTTTGTTTAAGGAAAAAGTAAAATAGAAAATATTCCTGGGACCACACTCCCACCCCTGTAATTCAGCAAGATTTTGGAAACTTTCAAAATTCAGGAATCCCTGTGAGAATCACTTTGAAATATCCTTGCAATACCAACTCATGTTCTGTTTGATTGTTTCTCAGAAAATGTAAATAATTTACAGGTTATTTACAAAATAGGGCTAAGTATTTCAAGTGCGAAAGACTTCCTAAGACTCAAGAAATTATAGTAAGTGTAGAAAGCCACGGTATCTGGAATCCAACACACTATTAACCTGAGATTTCCTTCTTTCAGTTCCCCAAGTGCCTCAACAAACACATCCACATCCCAAACCTAAAGCCACGCAGAGAACTGAAACACTTCGAGCAGAAACGGGTAAATGTGTGGGGCCTGGTTACAGAATCTCAGCAGCCCATCCTAGGTGCTCAGAAAGTACAGTGGCCAGTCAGGAGCCCTAGCTGGCTCCACATTGGACCAGACAATGAGGAAGAGGGTTGGGGGAGATGGAATGGTATCCACTTTCATTATTCTCTTCCATTTAAATATTTTTTCCAATATCTATCTGATTTACCTCTCAATTAATTCTGTTCACCCTTTAAATGTTGGATATATATGGTAAGCTGAAACAACTAAAAAACATGTGCGTTTGTACCAATGGGAAATTATTTCTTGGTAATTCTAGTCATGTGAATCCTAGGCATTGGTGAATGTGTTCTGTAGAAGTGTCCAAGAATAGATATTTCAGGCTTTGTGAGCTATAAAGTTTCTGTTGCATAGTCTTCATTGGTTTATTTTTACTTTTTTCCAACTATTTACAAATAGAAAAATAATTCTTAGGGGAAAATCATCCTGGAATCTGAAAGCTCAGAAGGGCAGGAAATGTGTGGGAGAGTTAGAGAAGGTGAAGTTTCATTCGTCAGTGGAGGCTTTCAGGCGTCTAGGTGTTCAGAGCATCTTATTGAAGCTGCTGTAGCTAAGTAGCCTCCGGACCAGGTGAGAAGTCTAAATGTTGAAATCAGGAGTTTGGATTACACCTGAGTATCCATACACAGCCAGAACTTCTCAGGGTATTGGACAGAGAGTTGTCCTGCTGTCTCACAGAGTAGCTGCCCTTATGCTGCCCACTTCAGTGTCCCTGTCCAAAGATGGATTTTCAATAAGAAGAATTTTATCTATGAATTTAATACCTTTGCTTTGTTATAATGAAGTGCTTGACACAAGCTGTGTAGAAAGGAGAGGGTTATCTAGCTTGTGGAGTTGGAGGTTCTCAATCCAAATGGCGTACCGCAGTTTCTGGGTGAGGGATGCTCCTCGGCTGTGTTACTTCATGGCACAGACAGCAGCGGCAAACAGCAAATGATTGTATCTCAGATGAGAGGCAGAGAGTGTGAGAGGAGCCAAGCTTGCTTCTTTTATAATACTCCTCTCTCAAGGACTCAAAGGTGGCAACAAGAACCTCCAGGGTGTTTTACGAATTATCTCACACCTCCGATGACCTAAAGACCTCTCACTAGTCTTGCCTCCCAAGGGTCCCACCATCTCTCAACAGAGTCACCCTTCAGAACACAGCTTTAATCACAATGGATCCTTATAGCACTTACACCATAGCAGTCTACATTAGTTAGTTAGACTCCAGTCATTAAAGAAAAAAAGTTTACAGTATTGACACAGAGTTAATGACAATCCCTTCTAAGAGATGATCATCTACAGACAAAGGTGCCATGCTACCTAAGTTCAGGTTAACTACATTGTCCTGTGCTAGAACTCTTTTGAAAGTGAATGTTCTGAGTTTTAATGTTTTTTGGTTTGATTTGTTGTTTTTGGCCAGTTGCTACTGAAGTCTTTGAACAAGTTACTCCTATAAAAGAGGCTCCCGAAACAGCAATCGGTAATGCCACTTGCCGGCCTTCGGCAAGCATTTTTTCTGCTTCTATCAGACTTACCTGCTGCTGCCATTTAATTTCATCCTTCATTTTATGAGAGTTAAACATAGATACAACAAATGACCTCTTGTTTCTAAGAAAGACATCATCTTGTAACTTTTTAAAAAGCTTTTCATCTCACTTTATGTTTTTGGTTTAAACAGAATTCATTGTTAGAGTAAATTTCATATATCCTTAGGAGTAGCTGACTTTGATGTATGCAAAATAAGCTACTACATTAGGAAATTTTCCCTGTACTTCCTTTGTATTTATGCCTTTTTAATCTGGCTTTTTGTAGTTTGTTAATATTTGGGTAGTGGATTTTAGTGAATTAAATAATTGATCCAGCTAAGTAGATTTTAACAATGAACCTCATCCTACTGAGCAACTGACTTCCCTCCCTCCCCACCATAGTTTAGATGACTCTCAACCTTTTTAATTAGGTCAAGAAACTCCAGGAGGATATGACTTATAGAAAATGCTAATCTTGACTTTCTGTATTAATATCTTTATTTTATAGGTCAATTTTGTCCCTAAAGTGCTTTCAAAAACAAAAGATGCACTAACACATTAGGGGTAAAACTTTTGCACTAGGAAAATACATTTCTTAAAACTCAAGAAAATTTGTCAGGGTTTGGAAAACTTGACGATTTCTGAAAGTCTAATCTACAGAACCACAAGCTCTAAAATAACTAAAAATTATCTTTCTCCTTCCAAAACTGTGCCAAAGGACACAAACATAAAGTTACAACCACTCCAATCCCTGATGTACCTTAGAGGACACAAATAAATACAGCATCTTTGGTTTAAGGTGCCTTGAAGCCAGTCACTGGTGAAAAATGTAACATATCCCCTAGTGATGGAATCCTGAGGGGCTATTATGCACTCATGTTTGGTAAGGAGTTTACGATTAGAAAAGATGTATAGCATCTTTCCTCTAACTAGAGGTGGTAAGAAAGATATTTTACTTCTCAGTCAACAAGGTAGTTGTATCATTTTTGATTATTCTGCTGCAGAGATAGTCCAAAACTTTTTCTGCAACCATAAAATGACAAAGCTAGTAGACATCATCTTTAGTTATCATCCAAGCAAGTGTAGGTTAGTTTTCCATGTGCTTCTTGGGAATGATTAGAAACATTTTAAGTGCACAGGTAACAATGTCCTAGTTAAAATCTTTCATACTGGATTCATATTATCAAACACTATAATTAGAAGAATTGTTTCCCTCTAGTAATGCTAAATAAGACCAAAACTGATGATGATCTCATGAGATGTAACAGCTAACTATACACCTTAAAATTTTAAAAATGTGTATTTTCTTTGAGGCAATATTTTACTAGCAAGATTCATTTTGAAGTGAATGTTATTGCTGCCTCTCTCTCTCTCTCTCTCTCTCTCTCTCTCTCTCTCTCTCTCTCTCTCTCTCTCTCTGTGTCTGTGTGCACGCATAAAATAAATTCCAAAACTCTTATTTTTTTATTTCAAAATACAGCCTCTGAACCTGTTACAGAACTTGCACCTGCTATTTTTAGAACAGAGACCTCTGGGATAACATTAGGTAACAAGCCTGTGCTCCTTGCTAAATGCTTTTGCTGCTCATTGTACTGTCCATTCAATCTCTGTCCCCATTACATGTCTTTTCCACCTTTATGAGATGGTAACCATCGTCTGCTGCGATTCAGTTACTTCCATCTTCTGAAAAGTGTGAAGTATCTTAAAGCAAGTTTTCTATTGTTTTTACATGAGCCAGGAGCTTGAACATAGTTCCAACATTAACTGGGCATGTAGCACATTTGAAATCCTGCTATCTTGTGTTTTGTGTCACAGTATTCTGTGTTATCGCTGAGTTTAAAACAAATTAGGATATATTTGTTATCTAGGCTGATCAGCAATAACAACTACTCTTATGCTCCTTTGCATACCTAAGTTTCTATATCTTTTTAAAAAACTATTTACATAGTATGTTTGTTTCTTCGTTGGTGCTTTAAGTAATGGTATGTTTTATTACTAATCTAATAATTAGACAAATTACCCAAATTTTCAATCTTAAAAGCTTATTTTTTAGCATAAGCCAAATTTCATCTCTCCTTTCATTAAATACTCCCTATTTTTTGGCAAATGAGGAAATTCTATGAATTTCTCAAAATAACTACTAATTTTCATGAATTGAATGAGTGTCTAAACTGTATACATGAGCTTTTCCACAAAAGCAGGATTAATGATAAAAAGACATATTGGAATAAAAAGTGTAAAACTAAAAAAACAATTTTCTAGAACTTTAGAAAATTTGAAAATTTTTAGAAAAACTCTACTTAGTATCCAGAAGCACAAGACCTAGAGTAAAACAAGGCTTTTCTTTCTTCAGCTACCAAAATATCAAAAAGACCCCATCGTCCACGACCCAGACCTAAAACCACACCAAGACCTCAAGCACCTCAGACCAAACCGGGTAAATTTGTAATTACTTGGGGTAAGAGTGATTGGTTGGCAGTCTGCCTTAATGAGGATCCAAAGCAATGCACTCAAGGGCAGTTATGGTCCTTATTCTCTCTGAATGTGGGGAAATACACATCATCTGCTCTGCATGGCTTTTAAGGAGAATATGACTGGGTGAAACCCAGCTGGTGTCAGAAAATTATATTTTTACTATGTGAGACTCTTCTTTGAAATCATATATTAGTACATTTCTTACTATCAAATTACACTCAAATCCTAAGTTGAAAGTTCTTTAGCAGTCAGTTTATTTCAAGTAAGCAAAGTCTAACTTCCTTGCATAATCCCAGACCACTTTGACAACTACAGGCAATGTGCCAGTTATATATTTATTTTACTTCTAAAACAATGGAATTGAGAATGTGCTTGATATAAGCATAAAAGTAGTGATCCAGCAAAGGAAAAGATCAAGGTTGCATGGATTTAGACCTTGGGCCTTCCTCAGGGTTAGGATCAATGACGAGAAAAGTGAACCAGCTCAGAAGGACTGAATGAGTGTTGTGGTCAGAATATGGTGGTTAACAATGGCACATTTGAAAGTAGCTATCGAAGAGGACTTTTCTGATTTTATTCAGGAGATGATACAGAGACAGCTGCAGCCTTTGTTTTCTGCTTTTGCTGGAATTAGGGCAGACAAATGCTCTTCTGGGTGTTACAGACTGGTGATCACCTTTATCCTACTCTCATGTGAGCCATGATTGGAACTGTCTCAGACTATTTATAGATGAACTCTTGGCAAGATCAACACAGGTCACTTTGATGAACAATTTTTATATCTCTTTCAAATGAATAAACTGTCTATTGCATTTATGTTTACTTAAACATAATCCTGGTGTGTTCATCTTCCATTCAAGAACAGGGCAATTATGCCTTCAAACAAAATTTATTTTAAGTATATACTAAGTAAATGAATTAAAATACTTGTTAGTGCAGTTTTCCATATCAGTTAGACTTTATTAGTTTAAAACTTAGAATTTCACATTTACTTAAGACCCTGGAGGTAATTCAAAGCTAAGCCTAAAACCAACCATAACTAAAGTTTGTTCAAATCTTCAAAGAACAAATATATACTCATTTCCTTAGTTGAGGAGTTAATTTGCTTTTCTTTTTTCTTAGAAGAATCGATTTGCCAGAAATATTTGTTTGGATATGAATATTCTGGCTTATTATACCTTTTAATATTTCTTTGGTTTACTGTGTTGTTTTTTTTGTCAGTTCCTGCGATAGTTATTGAACCTGTCACTCTTAAACCAGAGGCTGCAGGAACCACCTTAGGTAATATTAATGTACTGTGTTTTTAACAGCCTTGTCTTCTCACTGTAAAGTCTTTTGTTTCATCTTGCTTCATGTGACAACAGTGTCATTCTTGGTGCCATTCAGCTATATTCTTCTAAAACGTATGAAGACTTAAACTATGTCACTTTTAATAGAACCAGCCGTGCATAATCTGCATTAGATCATTTGTTTTCCATGTAACCCGCTTGTAAATCTTTCGTGTCATTCTGAGTTTTGTTCAAGCAGTGTTTATCTTAAAGGTATGTTTCAAATATACCACAAGTCTCTGGCTCATGTCAACACATAAAGTCACTAAGAACTTTTCTAAAACCGGAGAGACCCATATTCATCTACCTTTCATCTTTTTCTCCCTAATTATATGTTATTGTTTCATTTCTATTTTGGTAATAACATGTTCTTATTTTGGTAGGTACATAGAAAATTGATCAAAGGTTAGATTATAAATCACAGATTGAGTGTCCTTCACTGTCCATTCAAATTTAGCAATGGCTCCTGGTCATTTTGGTGCCAGTTAAGCTGCCCTATGAGACTTTAATCGTAACTGTCAACCTTTATTTCTTGATTTTTGTCCTTAAAGAATTTCCTATGATAAAAGAAGACACATAATGAGTACATATGACAAACATATAAAACTGAAAAAGGAAATATCTAATAAGATATAAAATCTAGAGTCATTTTCACCTTCCATAATTTCCAGAATAGTAGATAGTGTAAGTGTATAATAACACAAAAATTTCTTCCTTCAGCTCCCAAACCATCACGAAAACGTCGTCCACGTCCCAGACCAAAACCTACACCAAGTCTTGAAGCACCTGAGTCTAAACCAGGTAAACCCAGTTGCCTTAGTGTAAAGCGTCAAAGCAGTCTAACCTAGTAGCACCTCGAGAGGAATTCCAGTGGCTGGGAGTAAACAGTTCAGCCTTGGGCAGCAGCAGTTCCCACAGAGTAGATGCTAAGAGGAACACAGCTCAGGGAGATTTGCGTGGCAACTAAATGCCTCATGTTTCCTAGCTATGATCTTCTCTGCCACTGTGTATCTTAATAACTTCCATTTATCTCTTGAAAATAAGACTTCCTTAGAAAAATTGAACATATTTAGTAAAAATTTAAAAAGATTAAGTGTCTTCAGTATCCTCTGAGCTCTAACACTTTTGTGTTATACTTCAGATGCAGGTGACGTGCTTTGGTCCTCAAAATGCAAGACAGTTGAGGACAAAACCCTTTTCTTGTAAATATCTAGAGTGGAGATTCTTAGGTATCTGATGAAGCAGATGAGATTTGAGCTGATAAACACCAGCAAGTTCTTTCCCCTGTGAAGTTGCATTGTTTCTTTTCTTCCAATAGAGGGTTAACTTTCTCAGTTCATTATGGTGAGACCCTAGTCTCTTCCCAGAGATAAGTTCATAGCAATACCCACACAGTTCATTTTAGATTATTACTTAGATAATCAAAGAAAGAACAATAAGGAATTAGGTACCTGACAGATATAGCCAAAGTTTAGGAAATAACCTGCCTACATTTTTAGTTTAGTAGTTTTTTAAAATTATAAAGTTTTAGAAACTGTTATACAGAAAAGTTCATTTTGGAGAAATTTTGTGTTTCATTCATTTAAAATAATCATTGGGTTTACTTTAATACTTTTTGTCAGTTCCTACTGCGGGGCTTGAACCTGTGACACTCAGAACAGATACTTGGGTGACAACACAAGGTAATTAACACATTGAGATCCTCAGCGAGTGCTCTTCTTTCTTCTTGCCAGACATATTGCATCTTTCTCGTAGCCACAGGTCCTTCCACATTATAAGACTAAGACATTGTCCTCTGTGGTCATTCTAAAAGTACTGAAAGTACTGGTCATTATTTTCTTCATTCTAAAAGTACTGAAAGCTCTGACACTTAAAACAGGTTGCTTGCTTTTAAAGGACCAGTGCATGAACTCAATTCATGTCATCTGTTGAGCATATAACCATCTGTAATTATTTTGTCATCATGTATAGTTTTTAACCAATATTTTCTTAAAGGTGACTTTAGAAAGGAATTGTCTTGACTTTAACAATTATTACGATACTAATAAGTTTCCTTGTGGGCCTGCAAATCTACTTTTTAGTTATTATTCATTCACACATTTATATTAACTATGAGGTATTTTTTCTGAAATGTTTGTCTTATGATATTTTAGTAAACTATCAAAGAACTTATAACTAACCATCACTACCACTATGATATTTTAGAGTGATTCCCAATCTTTTCATTCTATAAGAGTTTTATGTATTACTTCTACTTTTTGAATTAACAATTCCATTTTACATATGACTCTTAGGCCCAGGGGAGGACTCTCAGTTATAAAAAGACATAGACTATTAGAATGGCAAAAGTTTCAAATTAAAAAATTAGAAAGAAAAAATCCCAAAATATGAAAAGCCTCTAATAAGTTTTAGAGCCATGACCCTTGTACCCTATAACTTTTGAACTTATAACTGCAAAAATTCAGCAATAACTGGAGGTTTTCTTTCCTCAGCTCCTAAAACATCTAAACGGACCCGTCGTCCACGTCCCAAACGTAAAACCACACCAAGTCCTAAAGCTTCTCAAATCATACTGAGTAAATGTGAGTTTCTGCCAGGAGTGTCTGCTGGCCGCTCTTGGGAGTCCATGATTAATGCCATCGGTAGGAGTGACAGCCTGTGTGGGAGGGCAAAGTAAACTGCTGCTGCTGCCACTCACGAGTTTGCAAGGAAAAATGTAGTTGGAAACCAGTGTGGTGGCTGAATTATTTGTGTATTCTGCATAAGAGTCTTCTCTATTCCTATGGATATTTTTTTCTGCCACTTATTTCATTCTATTCTTCTCTTAAAGATAAAATGTCAGTGTATTAAATGGAATAAACTTTATTAATTACCTTCCATCTTCCTCCAGTCACAGCAATGACTGTGAGGATAACACATCAGTGGAGACTTGTTTCTACTTCTCAAACTGTGATATAGTTGAGGTCCAGACCTGCCCCCATGTGAAGCATATACAGATTGAAATAATAGAAACAAGGTGCTTTGTGTATGTAAATCAAACTTGATTTTTAGGGTATTGTTAACATTTATGACCTTTGAGAAAGAAAAGTTTATGAAGGACAAGGATAAACACTTGGCAAAACTCGGTTTTAAAATCTTGGCATTGAAAAGAGACTAAAAGGAAATATAAAGCCCAGCCATGTGGCACAGGCTTCCTGAAACAAGTTAAATACTGCTTTTAAGAGGTGATGACAGTTTTGTTTGGGAAGATCCATAGGAGCAATTAAATAAAGTCCTCAAAGATATGTTTACAAAATTTGGATCTGACCCAAAAAACATCAGTGATTTTTTTCTAGCCACCTACATTGTCCGATTAGCATGAAAACCTGCTCTCCCGGGTACCATGCATGAAGTGGATGCCCATTATCTTTGTTGAGCACATTTGCCTGTTTTGGTTGATCTCAGTCTGTTTCCAGATAAGTATTCTTAATAAGATGAGTGTGATTCAGTTTGTTTTGTTTTTTGTTACATCCTCTCTCATGCATAAAGGCTGCTTATGGTATCCAGGATTATTTAGACATATTAAAACTTCCACCAGCTGGGCATGGTGGCGCACACCTTTAATCTCAGCACTTGGGAGGCTGAGGTAGGAGGAGCATTGTGAGTTTGAGGCTGGCTTGTTCTACAATGTGAGCGCAAGGCCGACCTGAGCTACATAGTGCGACCCTGTCTCAAAAAAAAAAAAAAAAAAACTAGGGCCCGGAGTTTGGCTCAGTGGCTTAAGTGCCTGTCTGGCAGGCATAAGGTTGTGAGTTTGATCCCTGGTGCCACAAAAAATAAAATAAAATAAAATGAAATAAAATAAAATAAAAGCCAAGAAGCCAGTAATTGTAGAACAGTTAGATTAGTAAAAGGAGTCATCAAAATATGTGGTGAATGCTTAAACTTTTCAAATTTTATTACAGTAAAAAACACATGCCCATTAATCTCCCTCAAAATACTCCCCTTCTGTTTGTACATACTTATCTCATCATTCTTGCCATTTTCTGGAGCAGTTCTGGAAGTAGTCTTTTGTAAGTGACTTTCCAAACATAAAAAAATATGGCGAGCATTGTTGCCATGTGGCATCCAATGCAAAGACACACGCATAAAAACATTCCAATGTGTCCTTCCCCACCTATTCACCAAATCTGACACACTGTGACGTCTCTGACCTGAAAGTCAAAAGATCATGGAAGTAAATGTTTTGAAATGACAAAACATATAACCATGACAGTGCAAGAAAAGACATGAAAGAGGAATTCCAGACTGCTTAAGAAAGTGAAGAACAATGAGATAAGTGTGTTCAAAGCAAGAAGAAGAGTATTTTGAGAAGAATTAAAGTCAATGTATCTTTTACTGAAATAAGTTTTAAATTAAATAAGTACCACATTTTTCAATCACCCCTTGTACATCTTTGATAAAATATCTAATGTTCCTGGAGCAGTTTTCTATAATAGTTGGAATCAGGTGTCTAGAAGAATGTCACAGTGACTTGAGATGCTTAGTGGATTGCATTGGCTCTAGTTGAGTAGCTTTTAAAAGAATGTTTATGGGGCTACAGCTTGACCAAATCTATAAGTAACAAGTATTAAACTTCATAAATTTTCTTGAGATTTCTATATATATCTTGAAGCAATATCATATTGGTAAGATTTAATTTGCTGACTTCTCACACATGTTTATTTGATTGCTTTTAATTAGTTCCAGCTACAGATCTTGAACCTGGTATTCTTAGAACAGGAGCTCCAAACACCATGGGTAATGAGAATGTGTGTTCTTCCAATAATGCTTTTCCTCTTCATTGTCGCATCATTGAATCATCTTCATCTTAAGACCATTCCATTGTCCTCTATTGTCATTCCTTCCCAGTCTTTATCTTGAAATTGTGCTAGCCTTTTATCAAGTTAGTAGCTGAATTTAGGAGAAGTGTGCATGAAATAATTTCAGGACAACACAAACTGCTTTTCCTTGTGTCATCTAATCATGTGCATGTGTTTAAACGGCACTGACTACCTAAAGCTATGTTTCAAAGTTAGACCTCTACCTGTTGTTTATGCTTTATCCCTCAACAAGTATAAAATACTGTACTTCAATTCTCATATTCCTTTTCAAGGTAGTAGGATATGTGTGATACACTGGTGGATCTGTTGGATGATGATGTTTTTACTAAATTGTCAAATTTTAAAATATGCCAAACTGGGAGCATTTGGTTATAGTTTTCCATGACAGAGTAGTCTGCCTCTCCTTCTCTAGCAACTTTGAAGTGTGCCTTAACTTTATTGAATCAATGACACTGATATTATGATGGTGCAGTTCATCAGTTAAGTGCTCTTCTTTATGCTTTCAAACATATGAACTTTTATTGTACCCATAATTATTTAAATAGTAGGCAGATGAGTAGACAGTTACCTCAACTTTTTTAAACACCCTTTTTAAAAAGCAAGTCTGAAAAAAAAATATTATGCTAATGTATAAAAACGTGTCCAGTAGACTTTCACAACAGCAAGGGCCAGGTAATCAAATGTTTAAGAAAGCATCTTGAGGACTATGCATTAATAGTTAGCTCTGTATGGTGCTATGTTGCAAGTCTGTACCACTATGTTAATGTGCATTTAGCCATGGTTTGACTGAATCTACAAAGGAGTATCTCTTCTCTCTTTCTGAAACTAAAATGAATCAATTTGTAAAATTAATCTTGAAGTAATCTTTTTTAATGTCTGGTTTATTTTACTATTTTTGGCCAGTTCTTACAACAGTCCTTGAACCTGTCACTCTTATAAGCAAGGCTCCAGAAACAACATTAGGTAATTATATTCTGTGTTCTTTAACAATTTTTTTCTTGCTCATTTTCATACTTATTCCATTATCATCATAATCACACTATCATTGACTTTTAAAGACATTGTCATCTATCTGCCAATTTTATATTGCTTCTTCTTAAGAGTATTAAATAGTCATAACAGAAGTTACCTGATGTTTTTAAAAGTTATGAAAGGACCTAGAATATCTTTTACTTTGTAGTCTTACTTAAATTCATGCCATGCGTTTTGTCTAAGCAGCATTCACATCTAAAGCTGAATTTCAAACACAAGTTGGTAGTGTCTATATTTTATCTAGATAGATTAAACTATGAAACTTTTGTAGTGCCATGAATTCATTGAAGTACTTAAAAGCTTTATCAGTTTGACCACAGTTTATTTTGAAATTAGAGATTTATAAATCTTAATTTTGTATGTGAGTTTTCTCTCTCAGAGGAATCTTCAGTGTGTACACAACAATTGGAAAAAATAGGAGAAAATATCTTAATCTTACATGTACATTAAATCTGAAGGAAATGTAATGTATCTTAGAAAAATACAACTTTTCTTTACAAAGCCACCTGCACCAGAATAATCCAAGGTTTCTTCCTTCAGCTCCTAAAATACTACGAACACGTCGTCCACGTCCCAGACCTAAGACCACATCCAGTCCTGAAGCATCTCAGACAAAATTGGGTAACTGTGTGATCCCTCAACTCTGGGGATGAGTCCTAGAGCCAGTACCAGTGGTGTTCTGAAACAATGCCCATGATGGAAAGTCCTCTAAGAGTCAAGGCATTAAGTGTGACTGACATCTACTTCCTCTATAGAGCTGTCCAAAAGAATATGATTTGAGGACACTAGTGATTTAGTTTGAATGAAGTTCTTGCTCTCTCTGTAAAGATGAGTTGACAGGGCTGAGGGCATAGCTCAGCAGCATGGCGCCTCCCTGGCAAGCACAAGGTCCTGAGTTTTATTCCTGATTCAAAAAAAAAAAAAAAAAAAAAAAGGATGAGTTGACTGCAACACTTGTATAGGCATCTGTGGTTATTTACTGCTACATTTGCATCAAAACATTTTTCTTTTAGCCATGATTACTTAAACATTTTTTCGACTTCCAAGCAATGTGTCGTTACTTTCATATATATTTGTACACATGTTATCTAGACAGATTTCCAAAGCAATCTTCTATATTAATTGTAAAATAATCAGAAGGCAAAATATGAAGGAAAATGTTATGTGGATTATAGTAAGGTACATAGCAGAATTCAAAGATTATGACTATCTTCTGCAATTAACTATTCTGTCTTAACATTACCAACTCTTCAAAGAGCAATTACTTATTACTTCCTGTCCATTTTAAAATTTTAAAAATTTGTCACCTGAAACTCTATTTTGAAGGAAAAGGTTTTCACATGTGTTTAAACTTTCCTGTGTTCATGTTGTTACTTTTAATTAGTTCCTATTCCAGACTTTGAACCTGATATTCGTAGTACTGGGGCTCCAGAAACAATACTAGGTAATGATTTTTGTAACTTTCCTTAAATGCCTTTTTTCTTGCTAATTAAACACCAAGTTACTCTTGCTTCCTAAGGTTGCTATTGTCTCACTGTTTCATACTTCATCTTACTAGTAGTCAGAAATCTTAATTCAAATTTTGCCTGTTGTTTTTAATAGCTACTTTGGATTCATTGAAATATATCCATGTACCATGAAACCCTCTCTAAAATAGTATCATATGACTGTTAAATCTTAGATCCAAATTTTTCCTTTTTCTTTTAATGTCTAGATCTGTAGAGTTATACCAATTAAGTGGCATAAACTTCTGAATAACTAACTATCCACAAGATCTGTGTTATTCTTACTGCTCTACTTCAAGCAATGAGGTATTCTTTAATAAAATCAAAGCTGCTCCCCAGAAGTTTCAGGTTCCTCCGTCATCAATGTGCTTGACTACTCTTCTTTTTTTACTACACTTTAGCAGTGGGCCTTAATCTTTACCAAGTAAGGGCTTTTCTGAGTGTATGCACATTAATATTTTACTCCTTTAATTAATATTCCTATTTGATTTTGATAATAAGTAACGAATTGGATTAGCAATATTTTTAAGTTAGGAAGTCAACTTGAGAAAATATAATTTAGAAAACAGGTACACAAACAATATTATTCAGGCCTCTAGACATATATATAAACCCTACAATATACCAAGTTTTTATTTCTTCAATTTTAAAAACATGAAAAAGGAAGCCCTAAACTTTACCTCCCAAACTTTAAACTACCTGAAGCTTCTCAATGGAAATCAGGAAAATCAGATTCCTAGTTTAAGGAGTCCCTCCAGCCAATTGCAGTTGGGTGTCAAAAAGAACAATGAGGTGCCTTGAACATCTGTGTCCTGCAAAAAAATAGACACTATTAAATTAATAATGATTGTAGAGTTGGCCATTAGATTCAGAGCTGAGAGAGGTCTGTATGGTAGCTAAATTTACCTTGTGCCCTACATAAGAATTGTCTCTGATGCATCGTATTCACTTCTTTTATTCCATTTCATCTCTTTTCAGTTGTACTATCTTCTCTTTTCAGTAGGGATACTTCTCTTCTGTTTCGTTTTGGTTTAGGTAAATAATCCTTTCCTTTAGTCCTATGTCGCCATATTAGCAGTTGAACAGGGTAGGTTAAGGAATAAAAGTAGAGATCAAAAATAAGGTCATGTTTTGCCTGTTAAAGTAACAATTCAACTTGAAGAAAACCCTTTCCAAAGGTTTTCTTGGATATAGTTTTCTAAATATGGGGTACTTCCATTATGTAAGATCAGCTTGTTTAACCAAGTGGTAAAAACAGAAAATATTTAAGAGAATCAAAAATTATTGTGGACTGGCAGAGAGTAGCTGGGACTTGCAATGGCTATAGGAGCCAGGTGACACGGTGCATGCCTGTAATCCCACCACTTGGGAGGCTGAGGCAGGAGGATCACTGTGAGTTCAAGGTCAGCCTGGACAACAAAGTGAGTTCAAGGCCAGCCTAAACTGCAGAGTGAAACCCTGTCAAGAGAGAGAGAGAGAGAGAGAGAGAGAGAGAGAGAAGAAAAGAGCAGAAGAGAAGAGAAGAGAAGAGAAGAGAAGAGAAGAGAAGAGAAGAGAAGAGAAGAGAAGAGAAGAGAAGAGAGGAAAAAGAACTATAAGATTTGGATTAATGAATGGAAGGGTGGGAACAGAAAAAATAGTAATCAGTGCTTGTTGAAAGTGGTAAAGGGGGTAGTCAAACTAGAATATAGAACAAACCCTCCTAATGATACTCAACACTTTGTTAGTATTACCACCATGAAATGAGATACAGAAAGCTCTTAGAGATCCCTCATGAGAACTGAGATTCAGATTCAGTAGTCCATGAGAGCCTAATAGGCTCTTGCCTTTGAGAAGGATGCTTTAAATTAGAAGTCAGATATTGTTTTCTCTGTGAAAATTTAGATTGCATGTATTTCAGAGATTGCAGGCCATTCAGTCTCTGTTACAACTACTTAGTTCTACTGTTGTAGTTGGAAGGCAGTCAGAACTATTATGTTAACTATGCCACGTTCATGATGTCAACTAAAATTATTTGAATTTCACAACAGTTTCACATGTCATGAAATACTATTCTTTTCATTTTTTTCCATTGCTTAAAAAATGTGAAAACCATTCTTAGCTCACAGATAAAGCAGAGGGCTAGATTTGGCAGGAGTGTAGTTGGCTAACCATTTTAAATAAGGTACACTTTGCATGGCTTTCTACAATCTTGCAATTTTGAACCTTGCTTTAACTCATCTATGTTTCTCTCTAAAAGCTAGGAAATAATTATTCATGATTAGTTTTACAACTTAGAACGTCTTCTTTCAGCTCCCACTGAACTGCAAACTTTTATTTTGAAACCAGTGACATCACCAAGCCTAGAAAGGACATACAGTCAGCCTGGTAAATAAATTGTTTTATCTGTCAGAGTACACTGTGAGCTTCGAACGACAAACTATTATCCTTTAAGTGCTGCATTTCCAAAGATACAAAATCCAAAAGGGATATGAATTTTATAACTCTAAATACTGTAGAATTCTCACTTTATACTTGCATATTGCTGTTTAGTAAAATTAACTGTATTTAACTGTATAAAAACATTTCTTCCCACTGAGTTTGCTGTATATTATTTGAGAGAGTAATGACATCTCTGATTGAGTCATCAACAAATCTTTTTAAAACAACCAATTATACACCTTATCTTTGTTTTTTATCAAAAGTTATGAATTTGTGGTCCTTAGCAGTAAGCTAAATTTCTTCTCTGCCATCTAAAAAGAGTGCTACTTCAGTTATGACTTTCAAGGTAGGAAAAATTTCCCATTTCAGTTACGAAGAAAAAATAAACTTCCATTTTTAAAAATATGAACGCTTCAAAGCATATTGCCACTCAAAACTGGAAATGAATTCTTAAAATCAATATTAGCAATGCTGCTGCTACTTCCTGATATTTAATTTTGAAAAGTTTTCTATTTTTTTCTACCATACAATTTTAATTTCTAGCCAGGTGTGGTGGTGCACGCCTGTAATCCCAGCACTCGGGAGGCTGAGGCAGAAGGATCATTGCAAGTTCAAGACCAGCCTGGGCTACAAAGTGAGCTCAAGGTCAGCCTGAACTGCATAGTGAGACCTTATCTCTCAAAAAGACAAAATAAATAAATAAATAAATTATAATTTATTTTTATCTCTTCTATTTTTAATTGCATAAATGGCATTTTGATCTAGGTATAAATTGTAGTTATTATTGGTTCCTTGCAACAGCTATATGATAAATTCAATTGTTATTGAAGCTTTTCTTAATGTTAATACAAATATCACTGGTATTATCATAGGAGTTAACATTGACACGAGAGGCAAGGCACCTTTCTAAGTACTTAGTTTGCACTAATTTGTTTAATGTTCACAGCAACTCATTCTTGATCAATTGTACCATTTTGTGTTTTTTACTAGTTTCTGATATTCTGGAATCAGTTACATTTAATGCTGAGTCATCAAAGGAGACTATAGGTAAAAAAATTCCCCAATGGGAAATCAACCATATATGCTTTTTCATCTCATAGCAAAAGTCTTCTCTGGATGTCCTCTGCTTTGTGACATTTCATAGCCACCTGCTTCTCACATCTTGTGCATATTTACCCGGTGGGCTCAAGAGTTACTATATGTAGCACATGACACAAGTGTCTGCTATGTTGCTGTGCCAGTTCCATAATTTCTTTAGTTTCCTCTCACTGAATGGAAATTTTCAACTATTTCTGACCATTTTTTAAAATATATGTACATATAGGAATATGTACATGAATGCACATCTAATATTTCATTGTCATTGCATCTTTAGGATTCCCCTACATGCTTCCTAAAGAAACATTGCATATCTTTTTCTCTTACTAGAATATTTATGCAAAAATATGTAAGGAAGTGAAATTACCTGCTTGGCTGCAGGTAGTAAACTGCTATAGACTCTGTTGATTATGTGTGGTGGGTGTATTTTCCCATAGCATATTGCCTTCTTTTCTATCCTACTAACGTACACTCACCTTCATAATCTACCTGAACGTTACTTATACTCAAGAATTTATCTGCTTCATGTAAGTAACCCGCATTTTCAAATTAAATACAGGGTTCCATGACTTGCTCTTTGGTCTCCCCACCACTAACTATCCATTCATTCCCTGTTTCTTCCCTAGCACCAGCTGAAACAGATTATACATATCCCACTACCAAAATACCTCTCAGACCAGAGGAACCAAAGACTGAAGGTGGTAATGTTTTCTTGCTTTAATTCATTCATTCACCACATTTTAATTAGTATTTGTGACACCTATGGACTATAAATGCTTACACTGTGACACTTGATCTAAAACTTAACAGATTTAAAGAGCCATAACTTAGAATATTTTTGGATTCTTAAAGTGAGAATTGACTCTGAAAACAAAATAAATTCCTGTTTCTTTATTGGTGTCTGAAAATTAAGACATAATAATATTTGAAAGTCAGTTATAACAGATAAAACATCCATGTTATTTGGTGAGTTAAAGTAATAAAATAGAATTCCCCTTCCTTGAGCTCCATTATACTATCTGTGAAATTATGATACAAATTCTTGGGAATGAGGTATGCTGATATTTAATAAAGAAATACGTGACTATAGCTTAGTATCTTATAGTTCTTTTAAATTGTTCTCCTTTGTTTTGATACAGTTGTGGAATCTGTTCCATATGTGTCTGAACCTCCCGAGATCACACTAGGTAATAACAGTCTCGGCAACCCAAACCATGTGCTTTCTGTCCCCATTGCACCATCACCTGCAAACCTCAGGGCCTTTCTCATGCATTTACCTTGTGCCATCATCTAAGTGTCCTATTCATGATCACTGTCCAAAAATGTCTCTTTTCTTCAGTTTTCTGTCAAGACTTTGGTCTCTTTTTCTACTTTACATCAGCCATACTGTTGAACGTAAAGCATCTTCTTTTTTTCCCTAAAGTTGACTATTCTGCCAACATGGTATTGTGTTGAACGTTCCAGGTAACAGTTTTTGCATTATGATCCCCTTATACTTTCTGACCTAGTGACATCCTTTCCATTAACACTCATCCCATCACATTCATCTCCATGTTTTATTCATTTTTCTGTTAGGTGAAATTCTGTACTTCATAACTTGCTTATGTTGTTACATCTTTGAAAGCTACATTATCCCTTCATGACTCCTGTTGAATATATTCTAGAGTTGTTGAAGAGGTAAGATCCTAGCATGAAGTGAAGATTACAAAAGTAATGATTTTATTTATTTCAAAAGTACATTGGAGTCTCTAAGCATTTTGAAAACTAAATGAAATATGAAGAAGTAGAAGTGCTGTTTTGTTGCAGACTTGTAATTTTCTTTATTTGTAAACTCTTTAACTATCCTATCCATTGTCTGTAATTAGGGTGTGTCAAACATTATAGTAACCTCACGTAGTTTCCTTCAATTGCCATAGAAATGTTTCCCCTGCCTTCCCGAACTATAGTCCTAGCCAGCCCAGATAAGCCTCAGACTGAACCTGGTAAATATGCTATTTTGTATTTCATGTATGAGATGAGTGCAAAATGACAATATGTCTCTTCTGGACATCAGGGCCCCTGACTTCATTGCTTCACTCACAGTGTTTGATAGGTGAGCCTACCCGTCTGGCATAGCACTTCTGCATCTATCATCAGTAAGCTCTCAAGTGACCGTATTGCGCATATTTTAAGTATACTGTTTGAAAATATCTCTCAGCTATTCTTCGAGTATTTCCTTCAGTATCTAGAAATGTTTCTGGATAAGAAATTTATATTCTATGATATTTTAGGTATATATGTATGTCCTAATTTTAATTACTTTATTATTTTGACTAGTTTTATAACTTGTGTAGCCATGTGAAGAAGTAGTTTAAGTTATCTAATTTGTGTTTGAGATTAAAGGACATCTCCAGAAACAAGTTTTATAGTGTAATCCACATAAAGTGATATAACTGGTTATGCACCTTGTCATTCAGGGGCCTTCTTTCATGCTTTTCTGAAATGATTTGGCCATTTCACTGTATGGAGGGAAACCAAAATGACACCATTAACTTTGGCTAGTCACATAGATTTACGTGGTAGAGTTTGAAATAAATGAAAATAAATTAGCAGCATGGATATAACCGAATGTGCCTCTTTTTACAATGAAAAATCCTTTCAATATGTATGGGTTTTCATGGAATAAAGGTTCATCATAAATAAACCCACCTTTAGTTTTGATTGCCATTAATTTTCTTCCACATGGATTTATTTCCAAGAGATACCAGAATATAGTTCATTCACTGCACTCTGAAGCACCCTATAAAATGTTACCTATAAACTACAGTTTAATTGTTTTCCAAAATTCTATATTGACTACAAAAGTGAAATCCAATATTTTTGGAAAGTGTCTTTAATAGCCCTAATAATTTATATTACTGAAATGTCTATTTGTACATGTTACAGTCAGTAATTCCTATTCTGATTTTTCACACCATTATTTCATGACATGCTTTACCTTTACAGGGTCTGTTATATGCACTGGGGAAAGAAATTACCTTATCAGTTGGAACCTCAGCAAGGAGGCTGACAATCAGAAAATCATAACTTGTATCAAACTCAAATCATCAAAATTTAAGATTGGAGAGGTTCTAATAAATCATGTAACTTTTGATGAAGAACCTGAGTCTGTATCCCCAATGACTGGCAAAAGGAACTCTAAACCAAAGTAATCTCTAATATATCTTGATGTTCATCTCTTTATAGGAAAGAAGATGCCATTGAAACCACTGTATTCCTTGTATATTTTTATTTAATTGGCAGGAAGAAGCCTCTGCATTTCCATTCAGAAACCTCTGGTGTCTAATAACTCTTATTTTCAGCAAGCTCTTCTTAGGGTGTCTGAGACTGTATTTTATTTCTTTTATCTCAAACATGTTTCAGTTCAACAAAATGAGGTGTTACCCCAAACTACAACTTTGCCTCTAATATTTGCTTTCCTTCTTCAGGTTATATACTTAACTTCCTTGGGGAAGAAGCAATTGGTTTTTACAATGAATGACCTAGAACTTCTTTAGGAATTTCTCAGCAAAAGAATAACCCTGCAGAAAAATATCTCTGTTGTTCAATTTTTATTTCCCAGTATAACCAGTAAAAATTGTGTTTTACTTATGAGATTAATTTTTCCCATTATGACTTGATTTTAAAACACAACCTATATTTGGGATATTTGGCAATTTTCTTTTTTATGTAGGAAAAATTGCGTGCACTTGTATTTTATTTAGTATATCCGGATAGTCTGATGAAATAATATGAATTTGTAATGAGTAAATTTTTATTATTGTGAGATTTAGTTTTAACCTATTTAAAAGGAATTTGCAACAGATATTTCTAAAATTCTAACAGTTCTGTTTTGCCAGTGTCATTTGATGTGTCTTTTCTTTTGTTTTCTGTATGTAAAAAATTATCTGTCTCTACTTTGTAGCTCTGTAGAAGCTTTAGTTACAGTTGCTGTGTGCTTTGGTCTTCAGTCACTCAACAAACATTGGAGATTTCAGAGACTAAAATAATGTGATTTTGAAGGGTTTAAGAATTCCAAACCTATGTCTTTTGTTTAGCTCTCAGGCAGACACCCCATACTCCTCCCAAGACAAAAACATCACAACACCCAAGAATCCCACAAACACAACCAGGTAAATATGTACTTTACCTTGAAAAGTATGAGGTTAATGGGGTTACTCTGTTGAATGATAGCAGGTTGAGTTTTTAACTTTGCGAAACAAGTCTTCCTCAGTAATTAAAAATGTATTTACAGTACATTAATTTTTAGACTTGATTTAAAAAGTATATCATTGAAAGAGCTTATTCCACAGAGTTTCTCATTTCATAAGATGGAGATGACAAAAAATTACATTCTTGGACAGAGTAGCCTGCCTATTCCCTACTTCTCTTCCAGACGAAGGTTGCCTCCTATCCCTTCCACTATCACTAAATGTGCTTCCCTCTGCAATTTAAAATATCACCAATATATGGCCCACTTACAAAAACAAATCTGAGGTCCAGTGGTCTAGTATACTAGGAAATGAAAATATACCACCTCTAAAGGTTCTCACAAGGAATATATTTGGTGGCATTAAAATTATTCTTGATCTAACTAGTAATTCTAGATTTCTTAAATCTTCATATACTTTAATCATATCTCAGAATATCTAGTCAAGGTAGGAAAAAGCTATAGTTTTAGGTGGCTTATAATATATGATTTGGAGAGAAATTTTACCTGTTATTAAATTTGAAAAAATTCTTTAGAAGATTATTTATAGCCCACATCTAATTAATGATTTTTAAATCTGTCATAGTATATTTTTAAATCTGTTCTAGTTAATTACCAAAATTTACTATTCTAATAATGCACTCTGATACATAAATGCATAAAGCTATGTAGCTGATATGCACCCAAAAAATAAAAATATTTGGTAAAAATAAATACACTTGAAACATTATGATATAAAAATCCCTGGGGAAAAATGAATGATTAATAAACAAATAATGACTAGAATAAGGAAAATATATAAAATTTAAA